>JAUZND010002865.1:0-33512 GCA_034780555.1 Coelogynopora nodosa
AGCGTCTGTCATTGTTCATTCATGATTCCTGGGATTGTGTTGAACATTTTGTGACTTGTTTCATTCGGTTCGGTTCTAAGCTGACCTAGCTTACTTTTGTAGGCGCCCATAGGGCGTCTGTATGAGGCGCCCCACCACATAAAACGTCTATCATTGTTCATTATATATAATGCATGGGATAGTACTAGATAGTTTGAAACTTGTTTCATTCGGTTCGTTTCTAGGCTGATCTAGCTTAATTCTTGGGGGCGTACTTAATACAAGGCGTCTGTTAAGGGCGCCCCAGCACTAAAAGCGTCTGTCATTGTTCATTCATGATTCCTGGGATTGTGTTGAACATTTTGTGATTATTATTTTTTGGTTCGATTCTGAGCTGACCTAGCTTACTTTTGTAGGCGCCGATGGGGCGTCTGTCTGAAGCGCCCCACCACATAAAACGTCTGTCATTGTCCATATATGATGCATGAGATAGTACTAGATAGTTTGAAACTATTTTCAATCGGTTCGCTTTTAAGCTGATCTATATCATATTTTGACCCCCTCATGCAGCCCTCCTGGAGAGACCCACCACTGGGTGCTCGGCAGACGGTCAGTTTTATATACATGGATATGCATACATGAACTTCAGGTACAAAATAATTGGTTCTTTTTCCAGCTACCCCCGACCCCCTGGGCTCCCGCTCTACCACGTGTTTGTGTCTCGAACTTCCAAATTGGTCCGTTTATCACATTTAAAGAATTTTATCGACAAATAAATAATCCGACTGTTATTAAAAGTTACAAATACGCTATTTTTGGAAAGGCCATTCGAATGATATTCTGGCCATTCGTCTGTGGGTTAATATTGACAATTTTTCATCCAATGGCATCCATTACTATTTCAAATATGGAAAAGCTTGACCGTCTTCAAGCTGTTGCTATTGTTAATGCGTACGGTAAAGTTTTTTTACATAGCACACATTCCATTTTATGGCTGGCTAGCTTGTTCAGTGCACTGGACGGAATTGAAACAGTCGGATGGCCTGTGTGTTCAACCCGTGTCTTCCTCTATGCAGATATGTGGCGTTATTTTGACAGAGGACTTTACGAGTTTATGAAACATCACATCTACATACCAATGGGCGGTAGCTAGTTTGGCGTACTTCGGAAAATTGCGGCGTTATTGAATTGTTTTGAATTCATCTTATTTTACTACTCCTGTGGAAAATGTGGTATGGGGGTGTCTTAATGGGGTGCCGATATTTGCGAACAGATTGCGCTGTACACCTATCGCAGCACAGCTATTGGATTGTGGGTTATGAAGACATTTTCGCCACTGAAAATTCGAAGAATAGGCGCTTTTTCGGCTCACAGTGTTTATAGCTGTCCATATTTGGGTTAGCCTTTTTATTTTACCCCTCTTATGGTTATTCTTTTATGAGGAAGAGGCTTTATAATGATGGCAACGGTATCATTCAGTATTTGATTATTGCAAATTTTTTATCCTATGCTTTAGTTCAGATATTGATTGATGTAAAAACGATGTGTGAGATGGCCAATATGAAAACACAATTATCAATACTACAACTTTATTGATAAATTATATCGTTGCACGATTATTTATCGTTCGTGTCATTAAAATTATGTATGCATGTTCAAATGTTTTGTCCTTATTCGCTTCCTTGTTTAAAATTATAATTACAAACACAGTACATTATGTATAGATACAAAATATGAATAACACAATTATTAATTACATATCTCTACTTAATTTATGACCATAAACATGTTAATTTGTTATTATATAACTATCATTAAGTTTAGTTTTGTATTACCTGCAAAAGGTGTGCTATTTACATATGTTTTTTGAAATTATAGTTAATAATTCAGTTTTTCATTTAAAAATCTTGGAATTTTTTTTGTAAATCACGAGTATTCTGGTAAATTATATAATATTGTATTTTATGATATCCTATAAGGTATGCATATACTTTACTAAGATATACATACTTAATGAATTACGCAACACAATAAAATTAAAATCAGAAAAGCAATATTACAGAATTTACGAATACATCATTTATATCTAGAACATTCTACAATTTATTGATTGTGGAACTGCATATAATATGCCTATTATATACAGTTCCACAATCAATAATAAGACCAGTACATTTGACTTTATATTTTTGTTAGAGTAAACACTGACGTCTCTATTATATAATATTGATCGCTTGGGCTTCATCAGAACTAATCAAAATGTCAGTTTAATCAACATAAAATATCTGGTATATTCTCTTTACCCCTGAGAGAAGAATAATTAACGGACGAAATCTCCCCGAGTTTTATAAAAATAAAACTTCGTGGACATATAGGTTAGAAAATCGGTTTTAAGAGAACCCAACCTAAAACATTTTATTTTAATTACATTTTTCACTGAATATAGAATAGAATATCACATATATATATATATGCTTTATTAGAATCTGTACGAATATATTTGCAAAAAATAATTATAAGTCAATATTAAAAATAATAGTAAACTTATTTATGGAAAATTTAGTAGAAATACAATTTTACATCAATGCCATAAGATTATTAGTTTTATATGTGCAAAAAATTAATGTTCAATCTTGTAAAACCTGTTTGTTTATCGTGGAGACATTGAATTTTAAAATCATGGCGCAAAATTAAACAGGTTATGTATTTAGGAGGTTTTGTCCTAATAAGATTGGTTCGATGAATAATTTGATGGATATTATTTTATTATTGGTCTGTATAAGACCGCTTCGACACATAAATAAAGTTATTCTTTGATAAAAAAATTTAATTTGATACAATGATAATGATAATTCAATAATACGGTTTGCAGGGGCATATTTATTTAATCTATTTCATTATATAATCTTTATTTCAATCAAACGCTCAGAAAAATTCAAAAGTAGGCCCTACATACATTAAAACATAGCGAATAATATTTAAAACAATTATTCGAAATAGCATGATTCGATGGCCTTGGCCTAAAGTCCACCATACGATAATGCTCTCAAATATCATTCGATATTTCGGTTTTTCAGAGTATTATGAATAATCAATTTCCATGATGCGTGTAAATTATGCTTGCATATTATAATACACGGAAATAATTCACACCGTACGGCATCAACTATGCGGCCTTTATACCGTATTATTGATTAGCTAGTTAAGAGTGGATTAGCCGTCGATTTTTTACTCTTTTTATTTCCTGATTATAATTGGAAACTCGATAAAATTGCGCAATTTTTTGGTGCAAAAATCAAGTAAATGTTTCTTGTCAAATTCACATGAGAGTCCATCAAAGTTTATTATATTTCATTTTATTAAGGGTGTTTATTTACGTGTTAAAATTTTTCAAAATCGTTGACAATTTTTAACTGTCAATAAATTGTTTAACCAATCAATATCTATAAAAGTTAGTTAAAAAATAATAAATGTTATCAATTTGAGCGAAATCGCGGACAGCGTTCAGCTCTTTACTAATTTTTTAAATATTTTAAAGGCAAATATGATAAATATGTTAATTACAAATGGAATTACAGGTACTTATCACAGAATAATTTTTATTGAAATATTTTGAAACTATCTCATGAAAACAAAATTCAAAATATCTTAAATGTCAATCTTATTATATTATGTTATTTTGGTATTTAGTATGGACATAACATACAATAGTACAGGACATAATTATTATATACGTCAACATTTATTAATGAAATAATTTAGACTATAAAAAACATAAATTGTTCGTTCCTTTATACAAATATGATATTCGTTATGTGCAAAACCGATATTATGCGGACCGTATACAGTATATTTATAATTGCCCATTAATTAACTTAATCATATACGCTTTACCGTCTTTAAAAGGTCCAATATAATACTGATATGGATTAAACTACACTTGTTCTCCGATGACAAGTGCTGCATCGCGACACATCAATTGTTCGCTCTTAGTATAACGAGAGAATATTATTTTACCAAAACATTAACTTTCCACTCTTTGTTAAGAGAACAAAAATAAGTAGAATGTTGTGTTATCGTAGGAAGGCTCTACATCTTGCAAATGTACGCATAATGTATACCTCTTAGATACATTCCAATTTCGTGCTAAAAGAGAATATTGGAGTCAACATCAGCACCCCTTATAAAATTAATGTTTAATCTATATTTTGTTGACAAATAAAAAAAAATTATCGATTGTAGATATTATAGGCGATGAATATCAGACATTTTAAATCAGTAATAGTTTTATGTTACATTTTATTTTAATCACTATCCAATCGTTTGTATAGAATAATTTAGAAGATTTACTAACGGCAATAAGATAGACAAATGATAATACATGCTTAGTAAAAAATATTTTAAAATATATATATAAAACATTCTTTAAATAAATACTTTTAATTTATTTAAAAAATTATTGTATGTAACTATCGATCGAGCAGCATGGAATTATTTGGTAAAAAACTATTATTAACACTCTTTTGCAATTTTTCATTTACAAAAAAATATTCGTTTTTTAAGGAATAAGTAGGAAAACGACACATATCCGCTTTAACCCTATATAACTTTATATTATATTAATTTATATATAGATATATATATATATATATTAATATAATTTATATTAACTTTAACGGCAAATATAGCATGCGGATATATATTGATATAGACATAAACATTGATTCAGTAGCCAATCAAATCACGCCCTTTTTTTACGATCACCCTGTATTAACCATATATATATATAATTGTTTATCTATATTAATGAACTTATTATAAAACTTATTATAGTACCTACTACTAATGTAGGTACTATATGGTATTACATAACTGTCAGATTTCAAATAGTAAGGATTAATCGATCTATTTAAAATTGATATCTGCTGTTTAGAATATCATTTGCAGGATGGAAGGCGAAACAAAATTGGAGCATATCAATTATTTTGTGAAGATTATGACTCTTAATAACTTTTCTGGTGTAAAATTTCATGAATTACTGGAGACTGCTGAGGGTGAAAATTTCTTATCATAAAGACGAATTCAACAAATAAGGTTGGTAAGGAATTTAAAGAAGGAAGAGATCATCTAGACAGAAAGATTGGTTGAGAAAGGCCGCGAACAGTAAAAACAGAAGCAAATATTGAAACTATCCAGCAAATGATAAATGATAATGCTGACATAAGTTGTAAAATGATTGCAGATGCTTTGGGCAGGTGAACTAGGACTGTGTGGGACGTTATAACGGAAGATTTGGTTATATATATTTGTTCAATAAGTTCCTTAAAAACTTAATTTTTTTGTAAATGACTTATATTTGAAAACTATATTTCCTGTTTAAACTAAAAATACTTAATGAAAAAAGAGTATGTGATATACCTCACTTTCATTGCTTATTTTGCAATTGTAACTGAGCATATTTATATAAAATTAAACATTATCAACACGTATATTTTTCATGTATAGGATATTGTGGGGTAAGATGTACAGCTAGCCTATTCACTGTGCTTTTTAGTTTGTTGTTATTTTTTATTTTTTTACCTTTTCTGTTTTGCAATGAATCGTTGGAAGGTTATCTTCTTAGGTTGGCTAGAACTTGAAAATAAATTATATATTTTATGTAAAAGTAAGTTATTATAATGCGCTATTTATAGCAACAATATGTAAGTAATTTATATATGTATATATCAATTAGTAATATTCACAGACGATTAGGGCGTATAGCAAAGAATTAAAAATGTTTGACAAGGAAGTCAATTTGATTTCCACCTATATATTATATATACATCAAATTTCAAAGGTTTCATTTCCAATTTTTTTACGACTACTAGAGATATCTAAATATACAATTCGTGGCACATAACTGCAAGTTTGCAAGCTGACCTTTTTTCTTTTAATTGACAGTCCGAAGGAATTTTATAAAATGCAAATTTTATACTTGGATAAACAAGCTTGTTTATCCATGTATAAAATTTGCATTTTATAAAATTGTCCCTATTATACAAAATAAGATTTTAATGATGTCAGAAATTTTTTGAAGTTGTATGTATAGAACGGCATAACATATGAGTCCACCAAATCTTTACCACTACGGAAAAATTGTATAAATTGTGAAATATGTATACCTATCCGCGAGATTGAAATCTGGAATAGGGAGAATTACCCGCCCAGACAACGATACCCTATATTAAGAGGACTTCACTTTGTGGTAATCGGTCTTGGGCTCCCAAGTAGTTCAGGAGCGACGTTCACCTTCCAACACCACTGTCATGCAATACTTCAACGTATAGTTAAGAAAAATTCAGAAAGTTGAGGCAACAATGAACACGTGACATTTAGCATTACTTTTTGTATGTGGATAAAAAATTATTTTTTGTCGACCCCAATAAATATAATTTATAAATTTGCTTTAATTTGCTATAAAAAAATCATAATTTATAAAATACCTCAATATTTATAATCGTTTAATAGGATTCATAGATAACATTGTTATAATCAAATTTTATGAAATTTAGTGAAGTCTATAGATAGTTAAATAATTAAAACAATCATTCTATTTTTTATATAAAACTAATAGTGGTCTTTTTGGCCATTGAAAGCCTGAAAAACAACTGTATGTATATTCAAACAATCTTAACATGTGAGGTTAAAAGTTCCGTCATTGGGACGGTTGGGTTGTATATTTACAGTATACTAGTTTACTGAATTATCTAACATATGTTAATATATCATGCCTATTTAACTTGCTCATTCTCACATAATATTTTTTTACAAGATTTGTATTTACTAATATACAGATATAGGTGTTTTGTGTGTATAAACGATGCTTTATAAATTTATATTCTAATAAAAATAGCTTTAAAAGCTTGAGTAAATATTTTTTAATAGTAATTACAAGTTAGGTTTTAAATTATAATAATTAGTTATTGTAATAAATATAGGTGTTCATTGTCTTCCTAATTCTATAATTATTATTTTCATGAAACTTAATATGATATTTATTACAACTAGTTCCATTATAATTGAATGATATAACAAAGGAAAATACATAAACGATAGTCAGAATATGTCATGCATTGAAGTCATAATTATGAGGTGCTCTCTTTTTTAATAATACAGTAGTACCTACGCAATCTTTCATTATAACAATCTCCTTCTTCCAAATTTTTGTCGCTAAATGCTTAACTTGAATTATTGCTAACATTGGTCTGATTTATTAAAAATGCTAAACAACATAGAAACAAAATTAATATATAAGCACGATTTGAACAAAATATTCTAACCATTTACAGTCGATTTAAACAATTATCTAAACAACTCTTTCATATATTCAAAATTCAAGAATATATTCTGGATACATATAGAATATGTTACATTATTTTTGTATCAACCAATATATCGGTTTACGATATTACGTTCTGTTACTCTTAAGGCCATTTTTAAAAACAATTGTTGTAATTTATGTATTGCTAAAGTATGAAATATGACATATTTATAATATAAAATGGATTAAATATGCAGCCCATGAAGCAGTATATGTGTCCAATATTGGTTATCAAAATTAGGTATCACATCGAATTATAAATTCAGTTTACAAACAGTTGGTGATATAAAAGTGTGAAACATTAAATATTATATAAAAACACTGAAATACATACTTAGCTTAGTTCATAAGTTTTTTTGGTATATAGAAAATGTTACATTATAAAGACATCACCAGAGTCAATGATTTATTTAGTATAGGAAACAATTTTTTCAAACCACTTAAAGCATGTACGAGTAGAAGGATGTTATAACTTTCACAATCAAGTTTTACAATTAAGTTTACAAAGTCGATGGTATGTTTTCAAAATGGCAGGATGTCTGGGGGAGCGGAAAAATACCGTTTTGTTTAGCATACCCCTTATGTAAAATTGTGGAGAAGCCCTTGTGTCAATTTCAAAATATGATACAAAATGAAATGATAAGTAAACTTATATATAGGGCCTATGTATGTTTGTGTATATTTATGCATGTTACTAATTATTTTAAAACCACTTATCATTTTATACATATAATATATATTCGAGCATATTAATAAATTGTCTTTAGGTTGTTTTGTGTTATTATGTGTAATATGGCAATATTTTGTGTTAATATACAAATATTTTTATTACAGTTGGTAACATTTTCTGTGACAACCACAAAGTGCTATTCACCTCGCAGATGTACTTTCTTACAGCACACTTTGTTGAGTATTTCAATTGGAATCTGCAAATTAATATAGAATTTACAACAGAACAATAAGTTTTATGGAGAAACTGATATCTTCAATAATGTATAATATGGTACTCAGGAGCTAAAAATACATGTTTATTTGGATTGGTTATACTTAATATATTTTATAATATAATATATTTCAATACTACTAACTTGTAACCCAAAAGCTTTTGCAAAATAATGATTTATAAAACTGAAAACAGTAAAATAGTTCATGTAGTAAAACAGTTTTATATATACAGCCAATAAATTATATTTTATAGACAACTTACGCATGTTAACATTATTGTATGAATATATATATAGTTGTATATATATATGTATTAACTCTTAAAATCAATTTAATAAAAAAATATTTAAAACATTATAATATCATTCAACATATCTACGGTCCCAATCATATATCTCCTAATAGTATTTAAATAGACATAGTTGTAAATAAGTCGACTAAAAACCCTTATACAAAGAAAATAATTTTTTTATTTAGAAATATAAGCTACATATAGAACGATTTAATGATAATATAACATGTTAAACTTGTGAACACTGAAATATATGTATAGACCAAATATTAATTATCATATTATATAGTTTAAGAAAAAAGATTAAGAAAAAATATAGCATATTATATATAATTCTTATCAATTAAGTAGCTTTAATTTCCTCCACGTTCAAAGGGATGTATTCATTTTATAAAAGTTTTTTAAGAAACAAAAATAAATATATTTAATTAGTTCACGAATTATTCTAGCACGCGTAATAAATACTGCATTGAGATTTAATGACAATATAATTTTTAAAATATCTGACTGTTAAAAACGGTTACAATTTTTTATTGACATTGTAAATTAAAATATATTTTGAGAATTATTAATTGTTTCAGGCTTGCATGGTAATAAAATCCCAAGCTGTGTGCGATTGGATAAAGGAAAATTATGATTGAATCAATGTAATACTACGTATTTCTGTTGTAATCATTCGATTTTCCAAACAAGTTTAAATTTGGGTAGTAATAAAAAGTCGCATGCGATCAAATCGTTCCCAATTGTGACAGATCCATAAATTTCGAAAATATAAAATATGAAGAATTAATGTTAATGTACCTATATAAAATAATAAAAGAATTTCAAATAACTAATATTTATTATAAAAACATGACAATGGCTTCTTATGACATCTTACACAATAATTATACAATTTTTTTCCTTACAGAATTATGTTTATTAAATTAACAGAATAATCACCGCATTGAAAACACGTAATAATAATTACATACTTTGTAATAAATGTAGGTTGTTAAACTAATTGTTTAGGTGTAAATTACAATTGCTTGTTAAAGTTAGAAAACAGTTTAATAAGTTTCAAACTATAAGTTTTAACAGAAAGATTGGATAAATCACTAATTTGTTAATTTTTCTGTTAACTTCTATTAATTCTGATTTAACCAAGCGTAGATACGGTCATGAAGAAACGTTGGTGGAGTCAGATAACCTCTAATACTCTTGTACGCGGAATATTTTCTAAATCCGGAATGAGTGTTCGGTAAAATATAGTCTGAAACAATTGAAGAATCATACTCCCCGTCATCATCCTCATCAACGTAGTCCAGTTTTGATGGAATATAAATATGTTCCTGGTGATGACGGTTAAAAAACTCTTCTTCAAATGTTGAAGGCATGCATATACCAGGGGAGGAAATTTGGGGAGGTTCTAGACTGCATCCTATTTCCCGCCATGGTAGAATTGTTGGATTGACATTTTCAGTTGTAAAATTGTAAATAGTTGCCGCTGCTTGAGTCTTTTCATTAGTCTCTTCCTCTTTCAGGTCAATATCCAAGACTGTGGTCAATTTGGACGATTGACTGTCGTGGACAGGAGTCGTTAAAATTGGTGACGCACAAAATGAAAGACAAGATTGTTTTTTCTCAATTACTGTGCTAGCAGTTGCCAAGGGCGTAAGGTTAATACTATTAATTGCGCCAACTTGAACTTGAAGCATGTTATTTCAACACAAAATCCGAAAACAGGCACTGAGAACCTATAGTATATGCGGGGCTTCCAAATATGAAGCCCGGGCGTAATATTAGGTTGTCGGTTTAAAAACAAACGACAAATTATTTCTCAAGCAAGCACCTGTGCTACAATTTTTACAAGTGAAGTACAGCTGTAGTTCTACCGTTTTCATCCGTTCGTTGAGTGTCAGTTAAGGTCAGTTTTTTAATGTTAAAACAGTTTTCTTGAATGTTAATTAAATTAATATGGTAAGCAAAAGTTTTCCGACGAAGAAAGTGAAATCAACGACATTCAATTTAATGTCTAGACTGATATTATTTAAGGTCATGTTATTGAAAGAAGTCTCGCATCCAATCTAATTATTATATTTAAATTTGAAAAGATTATTTATCATTTATGAATGAAATATTATATTGATTTAAATGCTTGAAGTGAATGGAAACAATATTTAGTTTACAATATCGTATTCATATTTATTGATCCTTCTATTTATTCTTACACAGATATTCTTATAAACAGATGACAGTATAAAATACACGAATATGATACATATATTATTTAGCAAGGGCTAAATGAATATTATATAAGAGCTATCAACCATTACAATATTAATCAATTTTAAATGTTCAAGTAATTTGTTTGAGAAATGTACATTTATCGATTTTTATTATTTATGTCTTAGAATCCTTTAAAAACTTCTGTTAAAGTTTTAAAATCATTTTTAGGGTTATACTTTGAGGGACGCACCAACATTTCATATTTGGGGGTGAAGGGCGTTTGTATATACATGGGGGCTCCTCTAGATAGATTGCGGAGGATAATTTTATTTAATTTGCGTTTAGGGACCTCTATTTTTGGAAAACATTTGCTTAAGAAATGGTTTAGATTAGTTTACGTTTGTCTTGATTAATATATTTTGATTAATATATAAGTTTAGCATTTTAACTTCAGACAAATATGGTTTAATTTCTATTGTTTTCGAGGGTATTGTTATTAGGACGCCTTTTTTTTCATCGAAACCTTTCTAATATAACACAATCTATGATTTTTTAGATTTTGACTCATTGGGGGACGCTCGCCTCTCTTCTCGGCTGCGTGACTGACTCCGATTACAACTTCATGATTATATATATGTATATGCAAATTTCGAAAGGTCTGTATAATATTAACAGTATAATCACGTTTGTATGAGTTCGGCTGAGACGAGGAAAAATTCGGTATACATTACATAATTTTATATGAATTTTCTACAAAATATTTTTATTTAAAATATACTTTCTACACCTCCTAAACCAGCCGATTGTTCAAACTGGACACCAGATAAAGAACCAATATTGCCTTCCTATTTTTTCTATATCAAATAGTCCCTATAAACCGAATACTTACCGCAGCACCTTCCACTGCAGTATTATGATGTATTTAGCTAGGTGTAATACTTTTCCATTACAGCTGTAGTGTGCAAAGTGAAATCAGGCATTATTAAGTTTTATCTCATTAAGTATTGCGAAGTAAAAGCAGACATCCATCACCGGCTTTTTTCAATCACAATACCTAAGTATAGAACACATGTACATATTGCGGTATATCTATAAAAATTAACTTGGATCACCATGGCATTGACTTATTCACTTATGTTTAGGCGGAGAAGTCTATATATATATATTTATTAAAAAAAGAGTAAACCTCGGAAAAGAAGATCAAATGTTCTGGGCTACTAATTTGATTGTATCATATTTAACACTGTTAATTGGCTTAGATAAAGCGACAAACAACGCTTATTCGGGAGATGAGTCAAAAATATTCTTCTAATTTCACCATACCAATCCCTTCAAATCGGATGTATTTAATTTTCGGGATACTAATCGCTAGCCATATCTATTTAAATTAAATACTATTGCAATCAATAGCATAAACTACTCACTGTACATATATCTAAAACATTGCACGGACTTCTTGAAAACCACGTTTTGACAAATTAGACTCCGAAAATGTTTATGACCATATCTCAGTATAATCTGACAAAGGAACTTAATAATTCAGTAATTCAAATGAGGAAATCACAACTGTTATTTACAATCGGACAAAAAAACAAGTCACCTACAGTAGATTACTTTTCGTAATAATCGAGATTACCTTCTACATAAAAATTAGGTTTTATTGTGGATTAATTTGATTACCCAATTCGGTAAGTAGGCTTTGAAAAATATCCATATGGCTAAAATAAACACATGAAGCAGATATGATGAATGGAGAGCAACAAGTAGCGAATTAAAACTAGCATAGCCTATTCTTATCGATATTTAGTTAATTATTGTCAAATTTATATTTTTTAATAATTTCAAAATCAGTACATTATCTTCAAAAGTGGTATACTTTATATTCCAGAAGTAGGACATTATTTTATAAAAGAAATATAAGAAAAATAATTTATATTAATTTAAATATTGAAAATTAAAATCAATTATCGATATCAACCAATACTATATCGATAATAATAGGCTATATAATAGACATTCTTTTCCGATAATTTAAAAACGCGTATACATTTAACTATAACATAATCCCCAAAAACAATAACAAAAAACATTTACACTTCAGTGAAAAGACTTATTTGAAGTAGTATATTATTATGTGGAGATATACCTACCATGTACAATACGCACATGCGCCAATGGCAAAAACAGGATATACTGTACTTATTATACATGTCAGCAATATCAAAGTGTAAATTGATACTAATAATGCAACTTAAAATGTTTAACAAAATAAAAAGGTTTTTTTTTCCGTTGTAGAAGAAAATTAAACACAAAGAAAAGAAAAAGGTAAACTAACACAGTTGAGTAGAAAAAAGCAATTGGTGTACTCTGCTCATACAATATATCGCACTATTATTATTTCTTAATAACAAAATAACCAACAGCTGAATTATATTGTTGAAATTATCGAGTTGATGACTTTTCACGTAGAGAAAACTGGTCGATTATTGTAATAGAATTGCTGTATCATGTTTGTAAACAGTTAGGGATGATATGTAAAACAGAATGGCATATATGGTGTTACACAATTATATATGATCGATTAGCATAATAAGCAAATAATATAATCCAAAAAAGATTGAGTAATATATGGATGAATACGGAATTGCAAAGAAGAATTCGTAAATATTTCAGTTAAAATATACATAAGTCACAGGCCATTGCAACTGCTTTTTATTTGATTTATATAAATGAGGCGTTACTACAATAATTATAATCAAAGATTTTACTTTAATGTAGAATGTTGAAATAAAAGTATAATAAGGTGAAAATACAGACGAAAAATATATAATTAATGAAAATAAATTTAAATTAATATTACATGCTGAAACTATCTACCTAAAGATAAATGTGTTTTTACATTTAACAAAAATAATATCACAACAATAAAAAGCGCTCTACTTTATTCTTACTTATTATCGGTGAAAGTAAAAATAAATTGTATCTATGTTTCTTACGGTAACGACACGACATACAATATAATTTCTTTCGTGAAAATGCGTCTGACTCGTTCGTTCAAGAGGGTCTATGTTCACTATCCACAAACTACAGACTCCTTCATTAAATGATAGAAAACCAGCTCAACCTGAGTTGTACACAATCTTATAATTAATTTACTTACGTAAAAAAAACAAGTCACAAAAACTTACATAATAAAATACTTAAAGACGTGGGCCCATAAACGGTCTACAATGTCAATAGTGTGTTCAAATTCGTCTCTGTAACAGGCGACATCATGTAGGACTATCTGTAACAGTGCCAGTGCCCCACCAGACCACGCAGTCTTTATTTCTGCTCTGCTCTGTGACTGTTCTATACACTCCTATAGAGCTCTGGGCATAGGTTACTGCACCGAGAGTCTGGTGAATGTCCTAGAGAAGGGTGGATTTGCTCTTCGTTATCAGCTTGGCACTGATACACTCTTCAATCTTCATTTCGGCTCGCCACTTGATCACCTTATCTGGATAGTAGGAGAAATACAATTAAAAAAAAAAAACAGTTTTTTATCAAGTGCTTAATATATATATATACCATATATTATCGATCGATTGTTATGGAGTTTATTTATAGCCTAACTAATTTATTTACAGTTTCTTTATTTTAGGTGGTTTTCTGTATACCGATATTTTTGTTATTTATTTCAAGAAATGCATCTGTAAATTATTGTTTGAAAATAATGTGTTATTAAACATTTAATTTTTATAGAATCATTTTTTTAAAACCATTTTTATCCTAAAAAATCACATTACAGTTGAAGTGTCTAAAATAAAATACGTTAGTTACGCAAGACAGCAACGAGTTGTTAACGATAAATTATAAAAGATGTAAAATATAAACAATTCATTAGAATCATTCTTCCCACCTGTTTATACTCATGACAGCATGGAATCAAAAATAAAACGTCTATATAAAGGAATGTTCCAATATCTTTAGAAAAAAGTATGAGTAGTTTATTTATATACATGATTATATAAAAGCTAATCAAAAATGTAGGTTCACAAAACTACGCTTTTATTAACAACATAAATGTGGTAAATTTAAAATCTAAGTAATCGATCAAAATAGCAATAAATTAAAATTAATATAACAATAAAAAGGACACAACAGTTTGTTGGAAAGATATTTTTAGATAAAATTATAAACTAAACATAAATGTAAACTAAGTTGGTTCTCAATTAATAGGTTTACCAAAAAAATGGCCGAGTAAATAAATGATTCTGATCTGATCTGAACCGAGAACAATTTTTCAGATCGACAATGTGATCTTTATTTGTATGTAGAGGAATACTGTAACGTCTGTAACGTCAAATTGACCCCCACGCCACGGTGTGAAATTGACAGTATGCCTTTCGATGTCGCACTGAACGTTACCGCCGTTCGTTCCTCCCACACTACTCAGCCAGACTTTGACTTCATAGACTCTTTGTGTTTAGCAGCCTGTGTATTGGTTTTCTTTTTTTATAGTAATTTTGTATGCTTTTCTATGCCTATACGTTTTTTTATTTTTTATTTGCTGTATTGCCCTCCTTGTATCATCAAACCCATGAGGATTTCCAATTAAATACATCACTTAATCACTAGTCAGCCTTTCAGGATGAATTTGATAAACCAAAAATAATTATTAAACATCGACTTTAATTACCAATAGGTATGTATCCGTTGTCAACTTCTGTGAATAATCTTCTATTTTTTGACAGATACTTATTAGATTTAAATTAAACGTAAGCGAGAAGTACAACGTACATCATTTATAAATAAATATAATACATCTCAACAATTCATTATTTTTGTCAATTACAATGCCATTTTATATTATTTAAATTTTACATAAGTAAAAGTTCCCTATTTTAAGTAACTCTTTTATAATGAACACAACCCTTAATTAAGATATTCTCTGAATTAGCTGAGTAATAAATTCAGTTTCATCAACCAGAAAAAAATTAGGCAATTTTTAGAAAGAATTAGACAATATTTAGAAAGAATTAAAAATATCATGGCTTGCTAATTTGTTTGGGATTAATTGAACAGTCAAAACGACTTCTGCTAAAAATAAAATAAACTAACAGGGTTAGGTGACATCGTAAACAGTTTTTTGAAATACTACAGCTGACCTAAACTGGTACATTCCCTAACATAACCCAACTAATTTTTGTTCACAAAGAGCATATGTAAAATATACTATACCAGTTTAGAGTTGATCGTCCTTAAGATTTAAAAGAGATTCAAAATGATTACTATGAAATAACGATTGAAATATCAATCGATTTCAATTATATACTTTAAAATGTGAGTCGTAAATAGTTTTTGAAACTTTTCTTCTTTAATACACATTGTTTGGCGGCAACTTAAAGTTTGTATAATGAACAAGTTTTGCTAAACCTACCAGGCAGTTTTTATGTCCTTTAAGTTAATAGAGGGGTCAATCTGTCCCCGCAATTTTCAAATATTTACATATAATAATACACATTTTAATCGATATTCAAAAACAATTCTGCAACTTTCCTGCAATTCATAATATTGATCCAACATGTTATCTTTACAAGATACGATCAGGAGACAATCAAGTGAAAAACCTGTTTATAAAGAGGTATTTATACGCATATATACTAATAAATAAGAGGTAAGTATTGTCTAAATATAATATTTTAAACTTCTCCTAGTTCTTGCATTATATATTGATCTGGTTAATTGTAAAAGATCAAAAATATGGTACTTCAACCAAAGGAAAGAATTTAAAAGTAAATATATACCATTATAATATATGAAGGATGATATCAAACATGCGAAAATAGCTAAAAGTATGTAATGGTCTCTCTCAGAATAAGCTGAATTTTCGAACAAAACCTTCCTAGAGGGTTGAGCCGTTTTAAAAAATCCAATAATCTACTTTAAAAATAATACAATTTTCATAAAAAATTATTGATTGCAAGAATTAGATTTCTATATACAGGGTTTACAGCGGTTTGGAAAATTCTTCACCCCGACATATACCCTGACATTTTCAGTGCTTCATAATAGTGCTTATTTCGTAAATGCAAAGTAAGTTACAAACATTATAACAAATAATCATTAAAATGAACTGTCTTTAAAAAAAAATTGTTACCATTTCAAAATTTACCCTGACGTAATTTATATACCCTGACAATTGTGTCAAAAATCCGATATACCCTGACTGTACCCTGACATTTTGGGAGGATTTCAAAATACCCTGACTGCCCTGACAAACTGTGAACCCTGTATATAACATCAACACACGTACAATATACGAACAGTATATCAACAGCAACCTTTCAGCGACTAATTTTCTCATAGAACTGACACTTTACATGATAAGTAACTAATATGAGAATATAATTAACACACAGCCCATCGTGTAACAGGGATGCTTAGTGTCAATCACACTGGGTTATAATAATCACTAGAAATCACACAATTGTCCTTCTATTAACTCCTAATTAGGAAACAGATAAACACTATGAATTATGCCAAACTCGAGCATAACTAATTTATTAAACGCAAAAACTAACTTCACGATATTATAGTCTATCCAGATTTCCACGTTTTACCATTGGCGTTATGACTTTGCAGACATCCACAAAAATGGTTTATTGAGCATTGCGAACAAGCCAGAGAAAGCAGGTGGTATAAACCCATGGCAACGCACGTAAACATTATAGACCAGCAATAATATTGGGTAATTTCGTGGGGTAAAAAAGAGTTATTAAAATATATAAATAGTTTTAAACCGTATTGCTAATCAGACCAATAGCTTTCTGACAATGTGAGTGTTGTTCCTCGTATTAACGTATATATAATCTAAAAATAAAGCGTCACGAAATATAAGTTTAGACTTCATTAATGTCCAAATACATTGCCAAAAGCTTTATATAGCTTACAATATACCATTCAGTATTGTAGTATACTAGCTTTATGCATAATTGTACCACCTACATTGTGTGATATAATTAAATAAATAACGTATAGGTTAATAGAAATGTATGAATATATCTATTTAACTATAAAATATGTTTGATAAATTGATAAAATATTGCACACTACAATTGATCAATTAAACAAACGGTAAGTTGTCAATGAATTCACTAATTAGATGTGGTAAAATCACTTCCAAGCCGATATTTAGGCCCACTCTTACTCTTTAAAATAAAATTAATTCGTTCATATGGTTAAAAAACATTACATAGAAAACCAAACTATATTGTAACATAATGAACAACTTTATTAAATTAAGTTTACTTTATACAAAATTATTATGCCGAGAAAGAATTTGAAAAATTGGAACACAGCAATATGGTTCTGATTACGCCATCCACCCACTGTTTATTCCAACGAAACACCTTTTTTTCAGTATTGAAATACTTGAAATGCTTAAGGCGTTAGAGCATGTAAACTATTTAATTAGGTAGGCTATGATGAACAATATGCTGTCAAGGCAACGATACAAAAATTACTACATAAAAAAGGGCTTTGACAATAATATTAAGGTAAACTAGCCACCTTGATTTGTACAGTATAGCTAGATAGTAATGTATACTATAGTAATACAGTTTTAACAAATTATCGTTCACTTTAAACATAACACACAATTTACCATAAAGAAGAAGCATCTTTTCAGACTGAGTTGCAAGCAAGGAAATCATTTTTTCTGCATATCCTGTAACAAAGAAATTTGAAGGAAAAGGGAGTACAGAAAATGTAAATTATATAATGAGTCATGTTTTTAAGAGGCCTGTGTTACATCATTTTACTTCATTATATCACTAATAAATAAATTATATAAATTTTATATATTATATAAATCATCAACCGACATATTTAAACATTACCTCAAGAAGATGAGTAAGTTCAACAGCTCATTAATGATACTGATCGCATCGACTTGGGATAATCGATAATTAATTGTATTGATTTCTCATAATAAATGTTTTGTTAGTTTGCAGCATTTCATTTTGATATAATAATTACAAGCAACTATATAATAGGATGAAGTGAATTGTAATGAAAATATAAAAATGTCCAAGGAATTAGTGTTATATTACATTATAAAAATATATTTGTATTTATTAACAGCATTATATGAAATATCGGCGAAATGCAAAGCAATATTTCATTAGAAAGAACAAATAATTTATTAATCAATATCCAAACTCTAAAACAGTAACTTTATACCATCCAAGAGTTTTCAAAACAGTGCAGGCCAGAGGTATTAAATTGGTACATTTTATCATGTGTACAATAATAAAAGTGTTTATTTAGGATGAATATATAGAACTAAAAACAATATTATAGCATTA
This sequence comes from Coelogynopora nodosa, assembly GCA_034780555.1. Classification (NCBI taxonomy): domain Eukaryota; kingdom Metazoa; phylum Platyhelminthes; order Proseriata; family Coelogynoporidae; genus Coelogynopora; species Coelogynopora nodosa. The sequence goes on from JAUZND010002865.1 coordinate 19,139, forward strand.
TAACAAAACAAAATCGATCATAAAGTATGACTAAAAATAGCCCATTATTATTTTAAAACTGACAGAATAGTGAAATTCTCAAAATATACCTATTATACAATACACTGATGAAGTGTTGTTACATTCAAACTGTAATTAAAAATCAGATTTTCTGAATTAAAAGCACTATATAGTATCCTGATATTGTGGTCTATCTTTAATAGGTAGTAAATATTATGTTTTATTCTGGTCTTCGGTTTGTTTTGGTTCATAAAACAAAACATCACACTCCCCTCCCTCCCTTACAAAATTCCCCGTAAAAATGTTTTCAAGGTCTGGTATATACTTATCAAAAAAAAGATATAAGATCGATCGGCACGTTGTTAAAAGTAGTATAGGCAGGGTCAATTCGAGCACACTTTTGACCTTACCCTCTTCCCAAAATTATTTTTTTACGATCCGAATCATTAGGGATCATAAATACGCCAAAATCGTTCATTTGGCGTGCTCGAATCGACCCTTTCTATACTAATGTTAAAATCTGATTAAGTAAAAATAAATAGGATCCAGTTAACAATAACATAGAAATACCGAAGATGTCATACTTTCCATGTCGTAGTCGGTCCGATTGGTCATCTGGAAAAGTTTTTTGTGTTCGGATATCCAGTCGGATAAACTCTGAAACCGAGATTTTTTTAATAGTTAATTCAAATTATTTAAATAGGCAACTTCACTTTAGGTAGACAGTTGAAACAGTTATAGGAAACATGAATCTGATAAATTAATTGAAAGTAATAAATTGTTTAGATTATTGTGTCAACATTTTCCACAACATATGTGGTAATATGGAACATTTAAAAAAGAAAGCACGTTCACTTTTCACTATAAATAAAGATAGTAAATCATTACAATACACAAACAATAGAAAACTTATAAATCAAGAAAATATTGTTTTTACATATAGAATTGAGAAAGCCTTATATCGCTAATTGCTATTAAGATATGTTGTCCTATTAATTTAGATGGTATAGAAACACGACTTTATGGAAGCTTAAAAAAGTAAATGAAAACAAAATAAGCAATATTTGATCAACATTGTTATGATATTTAATAACATAATTATTTATATCATTTATACAATATGACCTTTTTTTACAACATATTGTATACAACTAATATATATATATATATTAAGCAAACATGTAAATTGGGAAACAATAATACGAAAATTTAGCCCGGAGTAACAAGAAATACTTTAAAATCATTCTGACAATAACAATCTCACCATTTCAATGTATTTAATAATGCTCAGATTCTTTGCATAATATAAAACTATGAAACATAACATCAGGTTACTTTAAATAACACTTCCTTTTAATTCTGGGAATACGTCAGAATAATCAAATATTAATATTAGCGATATAAAATCATAACTTTATTAAATGGTAGGTGGGGGGGGGGGTTGATGAGTCATGAGCTAGAAGTTATCATTCCAATACTACAAATGTTATCTAATGCAACGGTAAATCACTATTTCAATCCATCATTTTACTAAATGTATGAAAAGGTTAAATGCTTTCGTCTGCTGTACAATGGCAAACAAAACTGGAACCAATATAGTAGCTGACCCCTTGTGAACATTTGACCAGAATTGGACTTATCCATCAAATAGTTGTTGTTTTATCATATTTGAAGGTGGAAACTGTTCCTGAAAATTCCGCTTTCTATAGGTCATGGAGAAAATGGACTATTCCAAAATTCAATAGTATATTTTACTGCACCTTTGCTATAAGATTTGGCAATTTCTGAATCTGGAAACTGTAGACTAAATCTACCAGCAAATTGGCGTCTACAACACAAAGAGCTTGAAGAATCTCAACTTTAACTGTGTTAAGCCTGTTGGTGATGTTTTAGAAAATGCCATTTAATAGTTTTTCCCCTAGCAAAGTGCTTCTTTTTCTCGATGTCTAAATTTTCAAGAATGTTGTTTGATTTGACATATTCCACTATTATCTGTACGAAAACATTCATTATACATACTTTACAATGTGCCACATAGATACTACAACGTTTAAGCCAACTAATCAAATTAATATTCCCAGGCTGTCTTCTGAACAGTTTTATGGATAGGCATAAGTTATTATTATTTCTAAATATTATTTCTAAAATAGCAAAATAAATATTATTATTAGATAATACTATACACAGATAAACTAAAAAATAACTAAACCAGAGTAATAGTGCAGCAAAAACCACCTAGTGACAGCTGAGCATGCCTAGCAATTTTAGCTTAGCTAAATAGCTAGGTTGCTTAGCAATGATAATAAAAAACGTACTAAAATTAAGATATTTATAAAATTTAAAAAAGAACAATTGTGCAGTTTATTATGAGAATAGGAGGGAATAGGTTAATTTCATCAAAAATAGGGATAATATAAGTTCTGTGCGCCCTGCACTAAATTGTTAATTATAGATTATGCCATAAATATAATTCTGACAATATTATAGGTGACGTCACATAGTAAGTTATACTGACACCAAGAAAGATCGCGTGTTCATCGCAGACTTCTTCTTCCAGCTGTTCAATGTGATTGACGGCTTCGTGGAATGGAATCCAATCGTCAGATACATCTTCCGCCTGCAATGAAATAGTTATTCAATTATTATGGACGGTTTGATAGTTCAGTAGGATATACAAATTCAAAGTATAAAGATAATTTATATATATATGATAAATCCAATTTATTTGACAATTTTTATAAACATACCAAAAGCATTGGTAACTGAGTTTAACCCTAAAACTACTACAGTGGGGGTCCGTTTAACTTCATACTTTACAAATAGCTCTTAATTAATTTAATCGATAATCTTCATCTATGTTGAGTCAATTTAATTGATAAAATGTTCAGTCTATTTAATTGATACTCTTCATGAAATTTTTAGACAATTTAATCGATAATTCTTGTGAAATGTTCAGTCAATTTTAATCGATAATCTTCATGAAATGTTCAGTCAATTTAAACGATAATCTTCATGAAATGTTCATTCAATTTAATCGATAATCTTCAAGAATTTTTTTAGTAAATTTTAATCGATAATCCTTGTGAAATGTTCAGTCAATTTTAATCGATAATCTTCATGAAATGTTCAGTATCTGTCTAATGTTCACGCGGTATACGATGTGTCTAATGTACGATGTCTGAGTACGAACTGCCTGATGTCCCTTTAAATATATTTGGCAAAAATCATAGAATTCAACAATCGCTCCTATATGAGCAGATTGTTTGCTTGTTTGTCGTCTGAGCATCAAAATGCATTTCATCATTCCAAATTGGATTACTTCCCGGATAACTGAAAGACCTAGTGAGATTTCCTCAGGACCTAGCGCTGCAATCCTCGAAAATCGTTACCAAGGCAACTGGAAAAAAATAATGATGATCGACTAACTATTAATTTTTCTAAACATTTCCCGTACAGTAATATATACTCGTACGCCAAATACATTATACAATTAGTATAAAATGATGTAGTGTAAAATATAGTACATACAAAATACAGTAAATATGAAATTAAAAAATATTGACGAAATATCTATCCTCTCATGGTCACCTACAGGGTTCGCACATTTTTCGCACAAGTTAGCTTAGCTCTGACTACTAGAAACAATTGAACTGTCTAAAAAGATTTTCAAGTAATAAACAATCATACGCAGGTGTACGATTCGACCCCCCCAAGCTTGGCCCTTCTAGTGTCAACACAAAGACAAACGAAATCACACCCGCGCCTACATTGGCCGACTTGATAACCGCCATGAGGTCATCAGCAGCACTGGACTCCTTCCTACCGCCGCTACCAGATGGCGTGATGATGGCTGGTGCCTTGACAACCGGGCACAGAGAGGGCGACGGTACGTCACCATCAGGGGAAGGTCTCCTGCCCCCCCCTCCTCCCGTGCACCAGGCAGTTCCGTGGGAATCCCCCGATGAGGAGGTTAAGGGTGGTAATAGCTGGTCACACTGCTGTTGTAGAGGTGCAGGTGGAGGTGGCTGTGCACTCGCTATTGATTTATTGATTGAGGACAGAGATGGGTTGTGATTGGTTGCTGCTGTTGAGGTTGTGAGGCTTGCCGGGCAGAGCTCCTTGACTCTACAAGAATTATTGTAGTGTGTCCAAGTTTAGACGAGTAGTGGAGCTATAATGTTATTCATAGTAAATATATACAATGATGAAATTATTGTCTGTTTGATTCTAACTTTAAACATTATGTTCTTCTAGACGGGTTAAAATAATGTTTGAATAGTTATCGATTTCTAAGTCCCATCCCACGAGAAAAAAAATTATTAAATAAATGCTTTAGAAAGTTGAAATATAATACACATCTTATTCAATATTTAAAAACATCTTCACAAACAACTTTTGAAATCTGAATAAAACAACATTTCAAGGAAAACTTACATACATATTATAGAAATAGTTTAATTGAAAAAACGAACAGATGCATTGAAAAGGTGCACATTCACAGCTATAATTTTAACAATATGATATACTAGTCTCGTTTATGTACTAATATAAAGTTTCTATCAGATATAATGGCAGGACAAGGATGAGTGCATTAAAAAAAGTATAGATGATCGTAGCATATTGTTGTTAAAACATTTCAAGTATTATATTTCAAAGTTTCTTTATGCTCAAATTAAGTTGCCCTTTTTAAAACTTTATTTACAGCTTTATATAATTTTTCAAGATATTACTCCGCTTGCCATACACGGAAAATAAATGCAAAATTCACTATTCATTCATATCCATTTTTGTTATCACCCTTTAAAAAACAATGTAGAACATTTTTCAAAAATGCGAGTGTAATTATAAATGTGAAGTTAATAAATAACCACATTTGAGTAGGTGGGGATCAAATTTACCATCCGTATTTATTCGTCCTATTCTGATTCAATTAAATATTCTCTACAAATAGTGATTAAATATAAATATTACACATAATGGTGTCGCTTTTCAAGGCGATAATTTTGATATATTTAGATAACTGTCTATTTAGGCTATGTTGAAATCATATTTCAATGTAATAAATTACAAAGAATATATTATAATATAATAAAAATACAATTAATAATGTCTAAATATACATATTCGCTTTGAGGGAAATAAAGCGGGAAACGCAAAAACAATTTATTTTCCAGAATAAGAATGTAAGTGATCAATGAAAGTTTACTTTAAGCTTAAATACTTTCTGACACAAACAAAATTACGGCACCAAGTTCTCGAGTATATTTATTAAATCGAATGTGCGCTAAACGGTTGCCTCTATAATCTATAAAATAATAAATATAATAATCTAGTAAAATAATCCATAAATTCCGCTGATTCAAAATAATTGCTGACTTTGAATTTTAAAATCAATAATAACATTTAATTTTAATAAATTTTAAAATCAATATTTCAAGTATTTCCGTTCAAGGGAGCTAGACAGCCAGCCACCCACCTGTCCGCATATCGTAGTGTATTGAGCGAGTGCTCACAACTGCCCACACTGGGGGAAATCATAGCGATCATACAGGTGCGCGAGTTGTCTCCCATGAAACTATCCCTCAACACCTGGGTCAACTTGCTTACTCGGAAGGGCAGATAGCCGCCGCCCCCGTTTCCTCCCCCTCCTCCTGAGGGGTTCCCTTTCCTGCCCAGCGCTCGGATACACTCCTGGAGAGCAGTGTGGTGGGGGAGAGTTTACATCAGGACAAATCTTACACAGAACAAATAGTGTAATAACTAAAGTAATTGATATTTCTTAAAAAGAATGAAAAATATCATCTTTAAATGTTACAGTATAATATAGAAAAAAATTTACTGGATCGTATACAACTAGCCTAAGGTAGATAATTGTTCATTTTTTCTGAAATTTGTTACTTTTTTCTAAATTAAATTAAAATTATTGTTCAATTAATTTTAATTTAATCATTGTAATGAATCAGAATAATATTTGAAAATTTACCTCCACTTAGGATTTTTTTTATTATTTAAACAAAAAAACATATATTTTTACAGTATACTTTTAAAGTATAAGTAGTATGATGGATTTTGTCTTATTAATCAATAAATATCATCCCGAGGAAGGAGTCGCAACCAACCAGTGAAATTAGTATAAAATTATTAAGGAACAAAATAAAATGTAGGTTAATTTGATCCCTCTCTCCAAAAGGAACGTTACAGAGGTTTAGAAGTTTATACAAATTGCATTGACCAGTAAAACGAAAATTTTAAAATTTATACATTTAAACAATACTTCGTATAATTCTAAAGATTCTAGAATATTGATAAAGTAGGAACTCCCAATATTCAATAACAACATAATTTAATTCATAATAAAGCGTAATTACCGGCCATGGATTAATGCAATACATAAAACCGACGTGCTTCATCAACTGTCACTTGCCATGTACCAACCCACACCAACCTTGAGCGCCAGAAGACTCTTGTTGATCTCGGCACCCTCCATCCTGGTGAGACGGTCAGCAGAGTGGGTGTCAGCGGCCCGTTCATTCCCCGCCAGGTCGATTAGGGAGAACTTGCCGTGCAGCTTCCCTGTCGACTGCCGCTTCAGGATTATCTGCCCGAATAACACGAGAATTGTTAAGAACACATCTACGCCATAGTATTGTTAATATGTTCTGCAATTTTATTGGCCGACTCTTCAGATTTCAATTTGCAGTTACGGTCTTCTTGAAAAGAGGCCTTGCTGCAGTTCCGTTGCTAAAATTGAAACATGCCCTTAAAGTGTTTTAAAACTCACAATAATCCGGCCGGTGTGGGACAAAAGATATAATATAGTCCAGTTACGATTAAGTGAACATATAATATCACAATTCAACTGTTTTGTCTTTGATCTGATGCGTACACAAGACTCCAAATGGATTCAAACCGTCAGAGTTTTGCATGGTTTTGGGTTGACGACAAAAAGCCTATTTTCGGTATTAAAATGCCCATTACAAGGATGCCAATCAATCTCAACGAACAAGTTCACACTCTCGTTTGGTTTGAAAAGGTTTCGAATGGCCCAATCGTATCACAATTCAAGGGGTCTTTACATTTTTAAGGGGTCCTATTTTCGCTGATAAAATAGATAACTAGCATAATAATAAAAATAATCAATATTGCGATCAAAATCTATTAATACATTACTTACAATTATTGCGAAAATGTAATGAGTAATCCCTCTATTAGTTGTTGCAATTTAGAGTCTTTCAAATATATAACAGAAATTAAAATTTCGGAGACTCATATGAAACACAAAATAGACAATTTTAAAATTAAAACATTTACTTAGAAAATATTTATGTCGGTTGTAGAATAATAAAAATTAACATTACTTTATTTTATAAAGTAACAAAATTGAAGGGTTCTCAAGGGTTCCCATCTCGTATGACAATTTTGCATGAAACTTGAATGATATGACATAAGTCGTTGCTCCGAAGACCACTTAAAACTAACGTATACGTTATTGGAGAGTTGATCTACGTTTCAGGGTTTTCTTTGTTGAAACAAAAAGCTATTATTCCATTTCAAAGAATTTTACAATTTCGTACAAAATGAAGACATTTCAATAAGCATGGACACCCTGTAATACCTAAACTGTTCAGAATATAATTCGAAAATATATGTCCAACCCCCAAATTTTTATTTAGTGCATATTTTCCCGAATCTTAAGACATCAAAAAATTCCAGATGGCGAGGTGTGACTGGACGAATGTCTCTCACTACTATGAGACGAGTTCCCTGAACACCCACCTGGAAGACGGCATGCGAGCGGCTAGAGTTGATGTTGGCAGAGGTCTGTCCCGACGTCCTCTCCAGACTGCCCCGCTCCAGTAGCCGCAGCACGTCGTCCACACAGCTCACTGGTTCCTCCTTGAGGCCCACTATCTGCACCTGGCCCTTGTGGTCCTCGAGCACGCGGAGCTTCTCTTTGTGGTTGAGCAGGTCGAACACCTCACCGTGGGGGGTACTCAAAGATATCATATGGGCATAGCGTGTACAGGGGGCGAGAACAGCGAAAACATGAACCCGAAGAATTTAATCCAAACTGTCAGACCAGAATGTCTATAAATCAATCTGGTATCATACGAGAGTTAACGTTTTAATAAAGATCATGTTAGTAGTACAATATACAATATCATATGTACAGATTATAACTAGAAGTGATAAATAAAGCTAGTAACCCTTGATGTGTATATTTTTAATTAATTTAAAAATTAGTACGGAAGCCAAATACTAATTTTAAGCCAGTTATAGAACAGCAGCTGAAGAGTTATATTATACTTTAAAATTTTGAGATCATTCAAATCTGCGTCTTGATGAAAACACACCGTCCTGATGAAAACAAGACGAATGGCAACCCTGTATGTTTCGAAATTTAATTATGTGTCATTTTATTTGAAGATTTCTGCGTGAGTGCAATTAGCTCAGAAATTTTGAATGAACCCAGATGGCTTATTATTTCATTGCACCTTTTTGTGAATTACGATTCTACACAATAAAAATTACAAAAATTAGCGGAATTCCGCGAATCCACAGAAGAATCTCATCTATGTGTGTATCAATTTGTTGAGCAAATGGGAACCATCATTTACTATGCGGAAAGGAAAAATGGGTAATCGTAAGCGCTGCACGGTACGAAAACTGAATTGTTGATTGTCATTGGATAATAAAAATGAGCTTTTAGTAACATTTGTTATAGTTAACAATATAATGAAAATATGACGAAACTTCACCTTTGTTTTATTATGTATTTCAGTTTTCGTAAACACAACGCTTAAGTTAAGTAAAAGTTAATTAAGTTACTCATAATTATAAAAAAAACAGGGGGTGCATGCAATTAGAAGATTGAAATTCCGGAACTTTTCCGGTATGGGATATTGCTTAGGTCGCATTTGTCAATTTTTGTTTCCCTTCTCAAATATATAATAAAAATAAATACGAAAAAATGGCTCATGTTATTTTAACATGTGTTGAATTATTTTTTATAAATATAAATTAATGATAAATCTCACATATTTTTTCAGGAATTTAAATTTTAACTTTTTCAGGACATAAATCGAGACAGCGCTATTATTCCTCTATAATTTATGAGATATAATTATTAATTTAATATAGATTATGTAGCGTGCCTGTCTATAGTGCTAAGCTGTTGCGTCAAGACAATTAATCAATACAATCAATATATTGTTTCTGGTATAGCAGGTGGTAATACACGGAAAAATCCAAATATAGTCTACCTTTATATAATATATATCATATAGTAAGAAATACAGAGATTTGACTTTTATTGATTTCTTATACATTGCGTCAAAAATGTTCATCAATGGTCATCGTGTTATTTTAATTAATTTAATGTAAATGGGTAACAAAATAGAATTGCAACAGATCAATATAAGAGTCAAATATCTATGTATTTCTTACTCTATGCTATATTATATATAAAACGGTGCAGCCACAATCCATATTAAATAATTATCAATAATAAACAAATATAAAACTAAATAACAATTCGCCGGTAGTGATAAATCTTAGGTTTTCAGCTGAGGATTTTCACAATTGAACTATATTCAATAATTATACCAACCAAACTGATAACTTGTTATAGCTAAGTTTCTATTAAGTCTATTAATATCAATCAATTAAAAATATATAGGGTATAATACTTTGATACTTCAACAGTATCAAAATTACTTTGGAGAATTACCAGCGAATTATGCACACTAATATAACATTTTGAATAATTCTTTAAAAATTTAGAATTAAAACTAAATAAAAGCGTCCAAAAGTTTGCATCAAATCTATGTATCGATGAAAATTTTTAATTATATATTACGATCATATTATTAAACAAACTTACATATTGATCTATTCTCAATTTTAAAACATCAACTTACCTTTCCACTATAGATCTCAAAGAAGGAAGAAGTCACTCGGAAGTTTTCCCTCTTGTATCTGGTGTTGAGAAGATTGAACACATCGCGGGCTGAAAACCAGATCGTCTACTATACAGTATACTACTAACAAGAACAACAGCAGAACTGTCATAAAATAATAACAATGAATAGAAGAAAACCTCGAGAGTACTTCCTCAACGCCTCCTTGCAGTGTACTGTGGATTTCCACGAAAGTGGGGAACTAAAATTGGAGAAAAACTTATTACCAATCTCGGATTTTTGAAGGTCAGAGATGCTGAGTCAGTGAGTCATCCCTGGCAACTTCTGCTACAATGGCGATATTGAAAGAAATCCAGGTCCTCTCAAATGTTATGCATGCAAGAAGGTTTTAAGTTCAAACACCACACCATAGATTTGCAAAACTTGCGGAAAGCAACTCCACGCGAAATGCAGCTGAGTCAACAGATACAGACGCATCATTTCCACAGACTTTACCTGTAACAACTGCAAGTCAGGAATCCAAGATTAAAACATTGCGTCAACAAACGAAAGAGAGTGGAAGACCACAAACTGTGACAACTGCCAAAGATCAATGCGTGTAGCCGGTGCATGTTGCTACATCTGCAAGAAACAGGTCCACAAGAGCTGTATGGGCATCACCAGCAGGCTCTTAATGGACAGAGCGATATGCATGGACTTGCACAGATTGTTTCCAACAAAGAGTCCAGAAAACGTCTTGAGAAAGAAGCCATCCAGCGTATGAAGATCTTCTAGGATTCAATCAACCGGAACCGTACAAAAAGAACGAGTTGGTGATACTCCAATGGAACAGTGACCACCTCATTGCAAAGATGGTAGAACTCGAAACAGTTATGAATGACGTCGGTGTTGACACAGCGGTAATCCAAGAAATCAAGCTAAGAAATTAAGATAAGTTCCCAGGTTTGAAAGGTTTCAGCATGGTGAGAAAAGACAGAATGCGAGAAAACATGTCAAGATATGCGAGGGGTGGTGGACTCGTCATTCTCATCAAAGACAATATCCACTACCAGACTATAGATGAGTCAGAAATAGACAACGAAGACGATATCACCGAAATGAAAGACATACAGCTCCTTGTCAATAAGTCAGACAAAATTAACAGACGCAACGTATATTGTCCTCCGATCAAATCCAACCAGAAAGCCGAAGAAGCTATTGGAAGAATTATAGCCAGACTTCCAAATGAACAAAATTGGGTAATCTGTGGCGACTGGAATGCTCATCATAAGAAATGGGATCTTATCTGATCACTCCTAAGAACACGAGGGGCAGAAATATCAAAACTTGGATTTAAGACAACAGCCAACAAGGTCCTGAACGATGGCAGCACCGATATAAGATCCACCCCGGATATCACTGTATGTCACGAACATCTGCAAGAGATGTCTTGGAAAACAGTCCAAGCACTTGGATCAAATCATCGTCCTATGATTATAAAATGGTTAACAAATCTCAAGTGTGAGAAAGAACGACTCAAGCTAGCATGGAAATGGAAGGAAGCGAAATTGAACGAATTCCAAGAGCGTATCACTAAACGAATAAATATAAATTTCAACAAGGAAGACAGTATCACGAATCTAGAAAAACATCTTAGAGATATCATCCTGAATCCTCAAAAGACTCAAGAAAGGCAATTCTCTTAAGGAATCTGACAGAGTCCTCTGGTACAAAGGGAAAGGTAGGGTATCCAGAAGAAGAAAGACGAAAGCATTCTTACCGGAATACGCCGCAGTCAGTAAACTCAAAATACCCAAAAGCAAGTTAGAGATTAAGAAAGACATCACCAAATACTTTAGAAACAACACAGGTCCCATCAGAGAAGAAATATAAGATATTATCATGAATAAAGTCAAGACAGTGTTGACATAAATCGATGGTTCCAAGGCGCAGGTCCAGATGAAATTCACATGAGACTGTTGAAAAACTTACCACTCAGTGCAATCAAGGTGCTTACTATTATCATGCACAAATCTCTCAAAGAACATCAAGTTCCACAAAATATCATTCCTCTACTCAAGAAGGGTAAAGCTCCGGAAGAAATATCATCTTACAGACTTGTATGCCCAACATCATGCGTGGAAAAACTCATGGAACGAGTCCCCAATAAGAGAATCTTATACGTCCTGGAATCTAAGGGTTTACTGAGAGAACATCAAGCGGGTTTCAGACCTCATAGATGGACAGTCGACCAACTCGTCAATTTATCTCAATCGGTGAGTGATGCTTTCCATCTCAAAAAGAAAACGGTGTTAGAAGCCCATTAACCTCTCAAAGACAGAGCAATTGCTACATCTGTAATATTGTACGAGAAAGCGCCCAAACAGAAAGAGGAGAACCCCCTCAACCAACTCATCAACATGAACACCAGAAAATGACTAAAGAAAACTGAATGGCGTTTCCTCGCAGAACAAAGATGGACTAGAATGTTTCAAGGTAAAGAACAGAAGTGTAAAACACCACCACCCATCAAGCCCTGGAGTATAAGGGATCGTTTCAAGGTAGAAATAAAGGGCACCAAATCAATAGACAAAGCAATAAACTATGATCTTACCGAAAATCTCCTCAGCAACAACAGCTTTGACCTGATCGTTTATACTGATGGTTCTATAGAAGGAAGCAAATTAAATGGAGGAGCGGGCATCATCATCACCAAAGTAGAGATAGAAAATCCAACCATTATCCATAAATTCAATCTAGCAGCGGGTAAATGTTGCTCTTCTTACCAAACAGAAATGGTCGCCATTAATGAGGCTCTCAATTAGCATCAATAGCATAGCATCAGATAGCCAATCATTCCTCAAAGGCCTCGAAACCAGCAAATATTAATACAGGCAATTTAATTATGGCAGAAATTGCTAAATCGATAACAAGTCTCCTTCAGATATGGAAACTGATTACACTTACCTGGATCCCCAGTAGTCATTGCGTTACAATAGGCAACGAACTGGTGGATGAAGAAGCAACAAAGGGAAGCAAACTTACCCAAGAAGACACATGGTGGCTTACGGATGTGGCTAAAGAACAAAGGCAAGCAAGATATCTCACACCTTAGGTCGCGCATCACATACGACGAGAAAGCCACTCAACCGAACTACTTGCTCATCGACACAGAATCGATCTAGCCGAAGTGAATATCTGCCGTTTATGCAATGAAGAACAAGTCCTGCTTCATTGTCCGAGTTTAACGAAAGTGAGAATGGTAAACAATATCATCAGCCCCCATGACCTCACTTCCAACCCAACAGGCTCCAGAAAACTCTGGTTAACCTTCAAATCCCGTATTGGTAATAAGTAACAACAACAACAGCGAGAGTGACAATCCAAGATCGTGATACAAATGAAGTTAAATAATAGAAAACTTAAGTGGGCAAAATAAATGTCATGGTGATTTATTTGTAATATATATAAATTGTTATAATAATTTTAAGCTACTAATAATATCGATTGAACTTTTTTAATTTATATTGATTATATTTTTAATTTAGTAGTGTTTAATGTTATTTAAATATATTAACTTATGAGAACAAGTACTCGAAAACACGTTTGGCAGTAAATAAAAATGTAACATTTATTTTGGGCAAAATAAACACGTTTTAATAATCAAATATATAAGTGCACTATATATCAAAGTCTACTGAGAAACACTTTATTTTTAACAAAAATATAATGACAATATTTTATATAGTCAGTTTCTATTAACTGAATTAGAATAGATGTTGTGAACATAATAATACTTTTCAACAGAGATAACACACGACCACCAACAAAACAAGCAATCCAAATCAAGACACACACACACACACAACCCACCAGCCAGTGCATAGATCCCATTGGCGCAGTCCTGCTCGTCCACCGCCCCGAACTCCCCGCCCATCGTGTGCGTCTTGCCCGAGCCGGTCTGCCCGTAGGCGAAACACGTCGCCATCCCGCCCTGGAAGACACACTCGACGAGGGGCCGGGCCGTGTGCTCGTAGACGGTGACATTGCCCACTCCCTGGTCGAACACCTGATCGAAGCGGAACACCTGGTTCTCGACGAACTTGGTGAGGTCGACCTTCTGCTTGGGCTCGTGGACCACGATCATCAGGCGGTCGGTCACCGTGATCACGTCGATCTCCTTGCGCGAGAGTTCTGTGCGGAGTGATTGATAGTGTGGTGCATGCGTGTAGATCGATAGTGTCGTGCATGTGTGTATAGCGATCGATAGTGTCGTGCACGTGTGTATAGCGATCGATAGTGTCGTGCACGTGTGTAGATCGATAGTGTCGTGCATGTGTGTATAGCGATCGATAGTGTCGTGCACGTGTGTATAGCGATCGATAGTGTCGTGCACGTGTGTAGATCGATAGTGTCGTGCATGTGTGTATAGCGATCGATAGTGTCGTGCACGTGTGTATAGCGATCGATAGTGT
>JAUZND010002866.1:0-12593 GCA_034780555.1 Coelogynopora nodosa
TCTGATTTATTTCTTTTCTTTCTATCTGGTGAGCTGATTTTGCCTGATTGATGGTTCCAATCAATTTTATTAAATTTACATTAAAATACTACAATAACAATATTATACAACAATAAAATGTAATAGTCGAAATACTTTTTTAATTCATATCATAATTAGCCATCATAAAACGAAGGTGATCATTATTTAAAGGATGTATACAATTCATATGATGAAAATAGTTAATGTGTTAATAGCATTAATGTGTTGTTATGATAATGTCAACAATATATGAATATAATATCATAAACATTAATGATTTTGTAATATGTGGATTTTTTCATTTTACAAATATTAAACCTATTAAGCTACTATGTATCGAAAACAAACTATAATTGCTAAGGCATTATTCTTTTATAAATATATATTTGTGTTCAATACAATTAGGTTTTGAATTAAGTGCTGAATTTTGTGTTATCGTGATGATTTTGTGTTAATCCAAATAGTACATTATATATTGAAATATCAATACATACCAATAACCTTAACATTATATTAATAATATCACTGAGGATACATCCCAATCAGTTATATTATGTTTTTTTTAATTATTCAAAATTTATAATATATAGATGGATATAAAAGGCATTCTATATTATTTATTGTACAATTATTTGTATATTCATGTTTTTTTTATTTTTGTCTGTTTTTAGTTTAACAATTCGCGTTATAACATTTATTATGGAATACAGATTTTTAACATTTTTAAAATGTAATAATTTTTTAACCTATTAAGTAAACATTAAGTTTCTGCTTTTTATGAAATGATAATTATTCTGCTTAAAAAACTATTATTTGAAAAAGACAACCATCTGGCCATTGACTTTCAGAAAACAATGATATTAAATAAGTCTTTGTTTCGCAATTGTTTTAATACGAATTATATAAAGTAATGTTAAACTAATCTGTACAATTGCATTTAACAAAATCTGTGCAGTTTTCACAAGTATACACACAAACCCATACGTGGAATAATCGTTTGCTGTACCGACTTATACCATTACAGTCAAAGACTTTTACACGACAGTTATGTTTCGTACAATTATATAGAATTGTTTAAAGTCTTATTAATAAATTGGCTTCTGAATTTAGTAGAAATGCATAGTGCTGAAATTCAATATATATATATTTTTTTTTTCTGCCAATATTTTATAAATTTGACCACAACATATTTCACCACAACAAGGACAACCTCTGCTATTCTTGGAGATGACAGCTCTGGCCTATATCCATTTCTTTTTACACCATTTAGAAATCCACAAACGGAAGTTGAACAATATTTTAATACACAACATTGTAAAGAACGTGTTGTTATCGAACAGGCATTTGGGCAATTAAAACGTCGATTTCTTATGCTTAGCTACGGTTTGAGACTCAACTTGAACACTACAATATACCGAAAGCAATTACATACTGTTTTATTTTAATATTTTATTTATTTATTTTATAAATTTGACCTATCATCTGCGGAATGAAAAACCAAATGATCACGTGTCGAGCAAAGGATGCCGACATATATATATAGTAACAGTAGAGATGACACGCATATTTAAATGAATAAAGGGAATTCCAACATACAGTCTAAATATGTGTCTAATTATCATATTATACTTTAAATATATAATAATAATAATAATATAGTTAATAATTTATTGCATTGAATTTGTATGTATTTTGATATTTTGAGAAGAGTTTAAAACTGTTGTCTCTAAATAACAAAGGTTTTGAAATGTCATAAGTGAGACCTAAATATTATAGTTTTATACTTATAAAATTCGTTTCTCGTAATAGTATCAAAATGTGCTATAAATACTTTAATACTAGCTGCATCGTCAACTGTTTATAGCAATTCTATAACTGTCAGTTCGAATTAGGTGAAATTTTAGTTTCTCAATGAAACGCTATAATTTAATATCTATTTTAATATATCCTCATAATAATTATACTACGACTAGATACTGTCAATATCTCTCTTCATTAAAGGTATGATTTGTTTATTTTTTATGAAATAAAAATTTACATTAACAAATTATTGTTGATATACTTATTTATATGGCTGTGGTCAATTATATATTTCATTTATACGAAAAATAAGTTTAAATAGTTCTTAATAAAACAGAATATGCTGTCATTGAAGGTTGTTTATTCCAAAGTTAGAGGAAAAATCAGCAATATGTGTAAGCCGATAGTATCTACTATATAAAACATAAACTATTAATGTGTATGATAAATGTTAAAAAGGACGCTGCAGACTCAAGAAAATATATAACAGATACAGACTAATTATGAATCTATATAAAAACATTATATATTTTTTAGTCATTTACTTCTAGTCAAATGATTCTAAATTGTCCTTATATGTTACAAGATAAGCACATTATTTCTACTTACAAATCGGCTGATACAGTATAAGAAAATCATCAAAATAATAAACGAACAGACTTTATTATTTGGTAAAATATAATTTATTTAATTCAATAAATTTAGCCAACATTTTCCTGTCTGAATTTTCCTTCATGCACTTCCAACCAATTATAATAAACATGGATTAACTTTTTAAACAACTAAACATTTGTGTAGATTTGTATTCTTGTTAATACTAAGTACAGGAAAATTAATAAATTGTTCCTATTCCAAAACTAAATAAATAACGCATAATTATTACAATTTATAACATTCTGCAATATAATAAATTGTTTTTAGAAATGATTATAATTATATTAATTCTACTGGTATATATTACTTATAATATTATTAATTTGTATTTTTATATAATACATATACGAGATTCTTATAGGCAATATTCTGTTTATAGGAAAATAATGAATAATTTGAAAAATATTATTATGTAGACGTATATATATAATATATTACAATATGATATAAATGACACTATAATTGAAAACAAACGAATTGTCAGAAGAGAAGAGTATCGAAAATTGAAGCAAAATGTGTTTTGAAGCTACAAAAGAGAAAGAACAAAGTAGTCAATCAAAATTAATCCATCGTTTACACAATGACGCAAGTATTCTCTGAATGCCAAAATGCAAGATTTTATCATGTTAGAGTGATGATGTTTTGGATGTTTTAGAGCGATACAAATATTTATATACATAACAATAATATAATCTATACACTTTTTTGAGTTTCAAAATTATTTCGGAAGCAATTATTACCGGAGAGTAAGTAATACACCGAGATTTATTTATTTTTGATTTCATATACATGGCTTTGTAAATTTTCGTCAATAGAAAATGGTTTTATTTCAATAAATTTATTGTAAATGAGTGACAAAATAGAATAATGTTAAATATTTTTTATTAAATTGATTTTAACAGTTAATACATATATCCATACAATTTTAACATGCGTAAGATCTCTATAAAATATAATTTATTGCCCGTATATCTAAAACTGTTTTAGTACATTAACTATTTTACTTCTGTCAGTTTTTAAATAATTATTTTAGAAAAGCTTCCGGGTAACAAGTTAGTAGTAGTGAACTGCAACAGATCAATATAAAAGTGAAATATCTATGTATTAATTACTCTATTAAAAAAATGAAGGATATCATTTTTTCGAATTATGTTAACAATTCTTTTGATGTCAATAGTATGAATTAGGATATTTTATTATTACTATAACCGACGTGAATGCGTTCCGATTTTGTGATATTGTAATTTAAACTTTTTTAATTTTAAAAACTAATTTATACTATAAATATTGACACAAATAGAACATTTAAACTATTAATTTATTCATACGTAGTATATAGCCGAATCGGTAAACTATATTCATTTCCAGCACAAGATTCAACATACAAAATATGTAGAACATTTTATCGGATTTAAAAAAATTTAAAACTACCTCATGCTATCAATTTTTTAATATATTTTACTACAATTAATGTTAGAAAATAAAAAAGTGTACAGACTCTCAAAAACCATAAGTAAAAAAATATCTTTTTAATTTTGAGGACTAATCTGTTGCTGGAAATTAATATAGTGTACCTATTCAGCTATATACTACTTATGTATAAATTAGTAGTATATATGGTATAGTTGGGTCAACATTGATAGTTTAAAGTTGTTTTTAATTTTTTTTAATCCGCTGAAATGGTCTCTCAAATTTTGAGGTAGAATCTGGTGCTGGAAATGAATATAGTTTACCGATTCGGCTATATACTAATTATGTGTAATAATGTATAAAATGTATAAAATGTATAAAATGTATAAAATGTATAAAATGTATAAAATGTTTTAAATGTATAATAAATTATGTATAATTCGTCAATACTGATAGTATAAATTCGTTTTTAAATTTTAAAAAATTGATTACATTTTCTCCTTATATTTTATGTTGGATCTTTACATTTGAATCTTTTGATTTGTTAATGTTGTGATACCGTATTTCTTCGAATAAACGCCACGGCGTTTATTAGACACGCATTTATTTTGGTGCGGCGTTTATTCGAGGGCGGCGTCTAAACGAGGGCGGCGTTTAATAAATTGTTTATTAATAATTAGTTGACAGAATAAAAACACCTACACACATTTTATGTACCTAATGTACCGATGAAGAAGAAGAAGACGATGACAATGCAGAAATTGACATTTAGTACATACCTAATTAACATGTAGGTAATACCTATGTACCTGTATACCTGTATATCAATAGTTTTATAACGATTTTATGAATAAATTGATTGGTTTGGATATTTTAATATTTTAATTTTATTTATCTGCGGCGTTTATTCGAGGGCGGCGTTTATTTAAAAGGTACAGCTTTACTTGCGGCGTTTATTCGAGGGCGGCGTCTAAACGAGGGCGGCGTTTATTCGAAGAAATACGGTATGTCTTAAATATCCTCATGTGTGTCTTCAAATATCTTCATTTATGTCTTCAATTATCTTAATATATATCTTCAAATATCTTACATGTATTTTGTGTTTTAAAATTATTTTTATTACAAAAAAATTCTTTTAGTTTGCAATATAACTTAAAACAAATATGTCGCTGGTCACCTGATTGCGTAAATAATTTTTTTTATATCTAATGGTTCACATAAATAAAATCAATTTAATATGTATAATATTAAAAACAAATAAAATGTACCTCTATTCAAGAGGTATACAATCTACATTTATAATACAAAATGTAAATAGATATAACTTGACAAAATTATTTTAAAATGCATTAAACTTGGGTTTGGTTTCTTATCGGCCACCAGATCATATTGATACTTTTTAATTTTTCTTAATATAAGATAAGCATTTTACAACTATATGCAATAATCACATTATATTACTAAATGTATTTAAAAAAAAGGATATAAATATTAATACAGTTAATTAATACAAATACAATATTGAATAATATCGTTAAGCTATGATTATATTAAAACATTGATAAAAATACGTTTATTCAAATGTTGGACTCAATTTTAATGAAAGTATATTAATATTTTTTTAAAAGCGACATCTCAATATATGTTTATTGATTTAGAGTTCATTTTATCTAGTTAGGAAAGCAATTGCAAATGTTTTTTTAACAAATTAAGATCATAATAAATCATTTGGCTGATGGTTGTTTTCCACCGCTTGTTTATTTGGGTGACGTTTTTTTAGTTGAAGCACGAAGATATTATAAAACAATTCAAGGAATTCCACAATGCAAACAAAGGTTATACCGGCCCACACGGAGAGAGCCCCACCAACTTGTCCAACGAACTGAAACACATCCATAATGTAGACCTCAGTGTGAAGTAGCGGGGCAGAAGAACTCAATCGAATTATTTTTATGTGAAGTACCTTTTCAATCACCCCGTTTCCAGACTGCAAATATTTTATGGCTTCCTGTTTCTCATCTGCTGTTCCTGAATCACGTATTTTTAAAATCTTATCAAGATTTTCATCACGAGGCATATTTTTATTATTTAAAATAATTTGTTCATAAGCTATGAGTTGAGCATGGCGGCCAATCAGTTGTTCCACCTTTAAAGATGGAGCATAGTCAATATATTCACATGGCCGAGGGCATTGAGATGTTTCACGTGGTAAAACTATTTTTTTATAAGGACCTTGAAACTCGTATGCTAACGGCAACTTAAGCAAACAATCCAAAAAAGTTAAATTTAGAGAACTAGCGGTTAAATTTTGCTGTAAACAATTTGGTTTAGTATTAACTGTTAAAGAAAGGGATTCGGTAATACAACCACAATGCTTAGAAATATGTTCATGTAAGTCTAACCAAATACAAGAATCTGGCCAATATGAATGAGTAACATTTTTACCAAACAAAAAATATGACATTTTTTCGGGATCTTTAGTAGCGCACATTCTATTGTATTTGTTGAAACTTACAGTAATTGTATTGCTAGTACCTGGATAAAGATGAAATTCTTCTTTAAAATTCATCCTGGGTAAAATACCCGGGGGATGTATTGTACCGAAAACTCCACTCCGTGCAGTGAGCATAGATTCCGGAATACATTGCCAGCAGTTGAGATAATCGTATTGATCTAAACGGACGATAAATTCTATTTCATGTGCTTTGTATTGAGTATTTTCTGGAGGACGTATTTGAAAACAACCGAAAAACCCTGACATTTCAATAGGATTTATTTGACAATCACCCCTGCGCATAATATTAAATTCACTTTGATAGAAAACGTGGCACGAATTGCTTGTTATTGTCATATTTTGAAAATATTTTATATGAACTCGAGTTTCATCGGGAACATTTTCATAATATGCAAATGAATTTAATAACATTCCTGTAGCGCTATCTTTATTTAAATTTCCAAACTGTGTACCATTTTGCATTTCAAGAATACGGTTTCGATATTCTAAGGGTGTCAAATTGAAAGGTTTTTCTCGATTTCTGAGATATTGAATACCATGATTTGGTAACAAACTAGAAAAACACATTGTGAATGTTGGAAAGGGAACTTCTTCTTCAGATATTGTCGAAATAACAAATCTAGTATTTCTTTTATAAAAAATCATTACAAGATAAGTAACATGCGTTATAGCCATAGCTATAAGAAAAATCACAGCAATTGACCACATTATTCGAAATCCACGACCTTGAGAGATCACAATTCTTGAAACTCCTCGAATAGACGAAAAACACATGAATTGAGTCAATATATCAGAAAAAGATGTTCTGTCGTGGACTAGATATTTTCCATCTGAAATATTGCTTGATTCGTCAATATCAATAATAGTTTTTCGTCGACTTGACTTAATACCTTTTATGCGGTTATTTGTAGTTGCCATAGATAGTACAAATTAAAGTTCACAACACTACAGTATTGAAAGAAATACAGACAACCAAAAAGACAGCTTGCTATTTCGATCGAAGCTGAGTTTAGCACTATAAAGAAGAAAAAAGTTTTCCTTTTTCAGTAACGACGAATGAAAGCTTTCGCTTATAGACAGTAGAGAATCCGTTAAAATATTGTTTGCTACAATCTTTTCACTCCTCTCGTCTAACTGGCTATCCTAACGAGACAAATTGGATATTACAATCTATTATTATTTTGAAGTATTAACGTGTTGAAGTAATCTAACGTATTATGAGATTTTTTTATTAAAGTGTTTCGTTTTTCTCATTTTATATTGGATTAACTTGATATTTCAAGCTACGTATAATTTTGTGAATTATAGTTTTTTAACTTTGACATTGAATTTCATAGTTTAGTAGCATGAACAAATAATAAAATTTACATTAATCATAAATACTTTTTAATTTTAAAGACACGCAACTAGTTTCAATATCTGTTAAAAATAGACAAGCTGTTGTGATGTCACAAAAACTTTAAAATATATAGAGAAAGTTTGTTATACGTTTAGGCTATATTTTAAAATAATCAAAATACTTAAGAGGTATTTGACATACAAAGATATTGACGAGACAATGCTCACTATTTATGTTAGTAACTTCAGAATTCGTTTAACATAATTAAATATTTAAATATGAAATAAAATTACATCTTATTCAATTCCGTACTAATAATGAGGAAATGTATGTATTTTGTAGAATATTATATATCTATTAATGTATTAATACTTCTCACATGTGATTGTATCTGCTTTTTCTACACAATACAAAGCTTCCATCATATTATGATATATATAAATCAAAAATCAATTATCAAAATAATCATACAATATGCAAATATGTTTAGCTTTGATTTTCAAAACAACTGATAAATGTATAAAGAACTTTCAGAGTTTATTAACAATAATGTGACAGTTCAAATGAAGCATTTTGTGTGGATGATCTAGTTTTTGACATTTTGTTTGCAATCTGTATGTAAGATTAGATAATATGTTCTAATGATTATTATCTCTAAAATTGGTTTTATGAATATTCTTTATCAAAAGGTATATATTTCAAATACTATAACTAGTCACCCCTTTTTGCAAAATATATTATTCCAAATCAGGAGACAATTACTTTTAATTAAATTAGTATTTAATAATAAAATTTAAGATCACGATTTCGTAGTATCTTTAATTGGAAAACGTAATACATTTAAAGTATAAAGTAAACATTAATCAGTATAATCTTCTTTATAATAATATTTGTTAGAAATAATTGCAGTATTTATATATTTTAATATACAATGTATGTTTAAATGACCTACTTTTAAAAGATTTTATATCCTGACTTTACACACTAATTTGCCAATACATAGAATAACATTTTGATATATTTAAACTATGAAAAAACTTAAGTGTTTAATTTTTTTTCGTTTTTCAAGTGAAAATTTAATTAGTAAAAACAACATTTCTTTACTTCTTTCATGTTTTAGGGAATTCGAAGTATACAATAGAAATACAATAGAATAATGTTATATATTTATAGAATAATGTTAACTTTATAAAATAAATATTTTCTTAAAGTTTTAATATCAGTTGAAAGTTATTTCAAATATATTAATATTGATCTACAATATATGTATGTCATGTAAAAATCTTTTTAACACAAACATATTTTTTACATACAATAAAAATAAAAAAACATAAAAAAACGTATTTAAACTATTCAAGGTTAATAAATTAACTAAATTAAATAATATAAACAACTTTTTCAATTTTATATGTTGAACAATAACTTGTTTGCTAAACTGAATAAAACTAAAATTAAGAAAAATCAGTTGAAAACAATGAGTAATTCTACATACATAGTTAATTAACATCCGTTTTGAGTTGATTAATTTGTTATTTTCATATTGACTGAAAATGTAGTTGTAACCCATTTTTATTGAAACACGAATGATAAAATATCACAAATTTCAACTTAGACAAATTCAATATGAAATCGTCATTCATTTAGCTGTATATATGATTTCAAAATTATAAATGAATTATCGTGTAGTATTCTACAAACAATATAACCATTGTAATACAGATAATTCATATTTTGTATTAAAGATTTTTAACTTTAAATAGAATCATAAAAAATATTATAAAGTTAGGGTTTGCAAAATGAACGCATTTTACAAAAAAGTTATCCTTCGTGTAATATACTTTTTAACGTTTCTTATATTTTACTTATCGTTCTCAATTATGTTCAATTCGGTGTTTCTTAATATAATTATTTGTTATCTTTGTTTTTTATTGTAGCCATTTATATTAATATACATATAATGAATAAAGAACAATACTGATCAATATTGAACAACGATGAGGTACCTTACTTTTCAATAGTATGGGAAAGGTTGATTCTGCAGCACTTTGATCTTTTGACCTTTGACTTTTGTAAATTGGATTACCATTAGCGGCAAATGAAACAAATGCGATCCGTGCACAAAATTATGCTATACGTCTTTAGATATAATTCATTTATATATTTTTTTCTGCATTCTAATAATTGCATATCAATAATATTCATAAACAAATCTATTTTAGCAACAAATATCGAAAATATATTTTTAATTTTGTGCGTCACAGAAGTCAGATTTAAAGTCAAAATTTAATATATATTAATTTTATATTAATTTAAATATATTATTTTTATTTATCGATTTCACTATTTTTTGCTATATAACGCGATAACTGCCCTAATTGGAGAGCAGTTAGAACTAAATAAAATGATGTTTTTACTTTTATTAATTATAGATCCTTTTGTGATAACTTTCTTTATAGTTTAAAAATTATTTAAATGCTTTATATACTCACTATTTGTTGTATACTTGTAGTTTTAATAGTAATCTACGTTTAATACATATACGCTACATAACATATAATACTTATATAAAAATTAAATATGTACTTTTATTTCATAATAACGCTAGCAAATTAATTAAAATTAAATATTCCAGGTACTTTATGTTTTAGCTAACCTTTCAAAAACGTACTTTAAAATATAAATGTTATTATAATTATTATACTTTTGTCTCGTTAGTAATCTGTAATAATATGAGAAATCATACTGTCTGTCACTATAGATTAAACAAGAACAGAAAATTAAAAATAAAAACATAAAATTAAAAATCAATAAATGTAGAGATGTAACAATATTTAAAATAACACATTTTAATATTTATGCCATAAAACACACCCCTGGTATGACATAACTTATTTGTTAACAATATCATGCATCTAATTATAATCGGTAAATATTAAATAGGCAATCAGACAAAGAATAGAATAGTTCAATGGAAGCAGACAAATTAATTAAATTTACGACTAGAAGTTACCAAAACGATTATTACCCTGTAATAACTTTTAGACACGAAACAAATAACTCGGTTCTTGTTCTTATATATGTGAAAGGGGTGTCTGTTTAATTAATAATGATATATTAATGTTTAATGAGCCTTTACAAGTAACAACTGAATATCCCTCAGTTACTAACATATATTTGTATATTGTAACACACCGTAATACTATCTTAGGAGGTACACAGATGTTTTATTATATATATGACTATTATGTAGATAAAACTTTTAAATCAAATATCATATATAAAAATCATCAATATTTTAATTCAACATTAAATAAAAAAATTATAATACTGATGCTTGTGTAAAAATAATTTAAGAGATACACTTTAAAATATATTTTATTCAGAAAAACTAAATTTTATTAAACTGCTTAATTAATGTCGAATTAAATTTAACTAATAAATCAATATAAATAATATATTGTACTTGCTTTGGCAGCTTTAGAAGAATAGATAGCCGCTTAATTAACAAATATATAATAATATTAATAAAGATACTAATCATTTTCACAAAGCCTAGCTAAATATTATCCCAATTTTTAAACCAGATTAGTTGTAACCAGCAACACAACAGTTAGTATGTAGGTATATTGTTAATAATGCAGTTTATTTAATTTCTTTAAAACCAAGTTAAACACTCGTTACTGCATACTTTCTCGCCAATGGCAATCAGCTTGCCAATCAACATCGAGTTAATTGCATCGACTATTGACCATACATGCCCCCCCTGATTTTATTTAAATTATGATTTTCGAACTCTAAATCGAATATTTAATTTTATAATTTAGACTTCCCCAGCCAATCAGAATCGAGTATTTCATTTTTGGTTACTATGGCTTCCTTTTGTCCGATTTAAGCAAGGTCAAGGTCGTTTTCGATTATTTGAAGGTCACAGAGTTCGATTTTGCTATTTAGAAATGGATACAATGTATTTTATTGGTAGTAATCGATCATTCAATTAAAATAATTGTTTTTTTCCCCATACGATTCATTATGTCATATATTATCCGAAAAGAGTGATTTCATGGGAATTCTGACTAAGTCAAGGTCGCTGAGTTTGATTGTTCTACGTACAAAGTGATCATAGATACCCTAATTGTAGTATTCGACTATTCAACTACAATTTTTGAATTTTCCCAATACGCATTGTAGCCATATAGTGACAGATTCGAGTGCTTTCATTGGGTATTCCGCTAAGTCGGGGTTGTTGAGTTCGATTTTTATATTTGGCCATTCAAGGACATTTATTTATTTTTCTAAATACGATGCGTTGCAAGCCTGAATCAAGCATTTTTATTATCAATGAATGTATTAGAGATGTATTAGAATGTATTTTATAATTCTAAAAACACTCCTAAGCATTCCCATTAGCATATAGGCTATCTGTTTGAAGGAATACCCGTTTGACTATTGACTAGTGAATCTAAAAGTCTACATATACAATATATAGTACATGGAAAGTCGTAGCATGGCAAAGTATGATAGACGGATTTTCATTTAAAGACATGATTATTGAGTACTTTATCTCTGAAACACGCCTACAAATTTGACTTTTAACTCAAACTGAGATTTTGTGTTATCTATCTCAAAAGACGTCTACGCATTCAATCTTTAATATCAATCGGGTAATTGAATATTATTTGAAATGAAACATTGTCATCAAATACCTGCATCACATCTCTCTACGGGGAAGACACGTCTAAATAAAAAAAGGTCCCTTTCTCCCAAATTTTTTTGACACGATTTTTTCGGGCGTGTTTTCGAAGAACCTCGAGTGATGGCCAGCCCAGCTGTGTCATTGCACATACACTTCTGACC
>JAUZND010002867.1:0-12593 GCA_034780555.1 Coelogynopora nodosa
TTAATAAACAAATATACATATATAAACGTGTTGTTTAAATGTTAAAGTGAATTTCAATTAGGTATCTTTATGTCGATTAATTAAAAAATATTTTTATATGTTCTATTATTTTTTTGTAACGATAGGTAGTATTTCGCTTTATTGCTTTATTGCTGCGCTTTGATTTAAATAATTTTTCCTTTTGATACATTACTGGAAATACAGGGCTATTTTGAATATAAACTTTTTATTACATCTTTAATTAAATTAAAAATGATCTAATTATATATACAAGTAGGAATTATATATACTATACATGAGTCCAACTCATATATATTATTTTATAATAACTCATGTAAAACCAGTTAAACTGTCTAAAATATGATACGATTCATAGAGTTCAGCCTCTGACCTCATTCAATTATACTTATACTAATTTCTTTTATCTATAACTTGATGATATATAATTATATATATATTTATCTGTGGGTGGGTGTGTGGGTGGTTATGTGGGCGTGTGCTTGTGTGGCCTATAATTTACTATAATAGGTTTCTGATTAACTACTGACTTTAATTATTCGCGTTAATCAGACAAATATAATTAAATATATCTGCAATTAAACTGGTCATGGATAGCAAGAGGAATTTATTTGTTAAATATAAGCTTAAATCTTAATGATTAAATGCTACTTCATGTCTTTATTATTATTATTAGCAATATTTCCCCATCATCTTTAACGACTGACGAATATTAAGCTGAGTTTATATTTTAATGCGATCAATTTCATATACAGAAGACTTTTTAATGATTTAGATTTATCTAACTAGCAGAAAGAGAGCAACTATAATATAGAACGAATAACATAGAACAGGAATACATAATAGCATTGTCGATTAAAATATAATACCGTTATTTCCTGTCATCATATTAGATTGAATACTAAATAATATATTACAAAAAAGGCATTCGCAATATACAGTGCAATGCATATGTATATGAGTTGATCAGTATAATATGAATACAATATGTTTATGTATATTTAAAAAAATCAATAAAACATATATGTATGATATAATTTTTAGTTCATAATAAATGTGTATTGAAATAACAAATTGTGATTGAAGTATATTTACCTTGAATAATCTACTTAAAGTTTTTTTTTTAATATTTAAAAATATTTTTTAATAATACTAATAATATTTTTAATATTAGTTCTATTTAGTAAAATTATTACTATTATTTGTATTACGTTTAATTGCCTATATTTTAATAATAGTCGTTTATTGACATTTTTAATAACATAACATATGACGCGTATACTTATTATATGACATATGACGCGTATTATTATGATATACAATATATATTAAGTGTATGTTTAATTTTGACACCATTTGTGAAACTTATGCCTATGACATTATGGCATGACGTATGACGTGCAAGCTTATTAGATACATACATTACATTTTGAAAATGTTATGTATAACAAAATTTGTAGTCCATATTTTATAAGGCAGGTTGCACCTCTAAAATAATAATATATACAGATTATGTATTTATAATTATGCTATACATTTTTTACTATCCTTAGCGTTCTACATTAGAATAATACTGCTCCTTAACTGTCCTTTGCCTTTCAGATATGGTATGTGTTCATGACAATAAAATTTTAACAAAAGAAACCAAAAAACACAAGTTGATAAAGTGAAAATACAGTTGAATAATGTAAACACTATTCAAATATTGCCGGGGTAAAATTTGACCTCGATTTTTATAAACAGTCTAACCAATTTTTTGTTCTTGTATATTTTCGTATATTGAAGAATGGCCAATAAACCTACTGCATACTTGTGAAAGAGTATGATGTCAAATTGGACCTCATTTTCATCTGAGGTATAAATGATGCCTTCATTTGATTATATTTGAAAATATTGTTATTAAAGATATGTTAAAAATAACACAAAACATATTTTTTTCGACATTTAACCAAACGAAAAATCATTTTGTAAAATGTTAAAAGCAAAAGGCATAAAATGATGTTTCTATAAATAGTGTTCTGGAGTATTTTAAGCCCACATGAAAAAATGTTTTTACAAAAATTATGAACTCTAGTGACTATTTACCATGTATTTTTAAAATTTGATATCTTCAAAGCAAATTAATTATCCAAGGTTTTAAAAAAACATTTTTATCCAATTTGTTTTAAATTAAGGCGTTAGATTTCTTTTTAACTCTAATATGTTCTACATTATTTATAAAAAAACTTAGTTCTATGCATTAAGAATAGAAATGTAAATGTTACATACGTGTGGCACTGCATATCTTTTCTATCGTTTATTGTTTCTTTAGTGTGGCAATTCAAATTGTGATGAATAAGTCATTGTGCTTGTTCATGTTTACAAGTAATGTTCCATTACTGTACAGCGACATGAGTAATATTAATTAATTTACTATGTGAAAATACGATTGATAAATATTTAATTAAAATATGCGAAAAACTTGTACATATAAAAACAAACTGTATTATATAACCCTAATTGATTTTGGAACACATTTACATGTATTGAAATATTTTACTATGAAAATGAAAGCATGCAGTCGCACATCAAACAAACAAAAAATTGCCGACATTTTTAAATGCCGTATATTTAATATGTAGAAAATGTCTATCGTATCACAAGTTTAGTCAAATAAAAAGTATACTTTTTACCAACACAACATTTGTAATATTTAATATTATTTCGCTAAAAATGTGTAAATAATTTATGAGCAAATGAGGTTGTTCTAACCGATTATTACATTATCAATTTAGTTTTAAATCAATGAACGTTAATCATAACTATAGATAGATATATCAGTAGTGGCAGTAGAGATGAAAAACCTATTAAAATCAATAAAAATTATGTCGGAGCAGAGAATTCATAGAAATATAAATAGAAGCACAAGTAATGCAGATGAGAAATTTTTGATTTTTAAAAATTAGCTATTAGGGCTATTTACTATAAATTTATAATTTAAAAAGCATGTTACACTATTAGAAAACTAAGATTGTAATAAACTGAAAAAAATACAATGTCGTACTTTTTTTCTTCTTTTTTATTTCGTTGGTATGGGGTGTGGTCTGCTGCTGATATTCCTGCCGATGAATATGCTTCAGTTGTATATTTGAAAAGTTTAATTAGTTGTGATTTTTCTTACATTATATTATATTTTTCACTGTATATTCAAAAAGTCGCCATCGCTTTTAATTGGATAATTAATCGTAACTGTATATATATATAGTTTTATGAATCGAATGAGCTCAAAAATATATCGAATGCGACCCAAAAGGTCGAATTCCATTCGATTCCATTCCATTCATTGTCGAATTACAATATATATAACTTCTTTTTTTTATATATATTTATATAAAATGTAACTATATATATATATATAAATATTTAATTTTATGTGAAAACTATACATTTTTCATACTCGTTTTATTCTGATACTATTTATATATATCTACATTCACAATAGTGAAAGACACAGGTGGCCTATCTATCGATCGATAGTGTATATCATATCGACCATAACGTTATAATTACGAGTCGACTAAAATAATTATTAATATAATCAATAGTATAGATAAACAATTATATATCTATTATATCGACCGTATCGATATTATCGACCCGTATTATAAATATCTACAAAGTAAAAAGCTAAATTAGAAAATATACAAATTACTATATAGATGTAGACCTTTATTATTATAAAGTTATAATTTTATATTAATATTATTATAAATTTATACATTAAGATAACAATGTTCTTTATAAAAGAGGAAATATTGTCACCATCTAAATAATTATTGAAACTGTATAATTGTAATCATATTGCGATTGAATTATGAGATATTATCTGAGACTAATTCCTTAATTTTTTAAAAAATTTGTTCGCTATCATACGCCGGTCATGTAAACTTTGTTGAAGAAATCGTATTATATTAAAAACATTAGTAGGTATTAATAATATTTATATAACTTATATAAATAATACATTTGAAGTATTTAACTACAAAATGTTTCACAGAAAGAATAATGCGTAGATTAAGAAGAGAAAAAAATTTATTCAAAGCTTTGATACTTATTGCACCCAACCATTACAAGAAATTAGGATTGATTAATAAATTGATAACAAATGGTTCAGTAAGCTAATTGTTTATTTAAATCAAATTAAATTAAATGTATATTTGCTAGCAAAAGTCCTTCTGTATCGAAATATTATTTTAATTCAAATATTGTTAGAATTAATATTGTTGCAGCTGTTGTTGATAACCCTTCCTCCTACTGATATAATCCCTCACGTTCTTGTATATATGTAATATCTTGTTTTAAAAAAAAGTTAAAATATATAATGAAAATTATTTTTAAAAAAGTTATCTTCGGAGGTTCCAATCGGTACATTATTCTCATAATCTGCCATTTGGTGTATGTTTCTGCACAGGACAAGAGTAATTTATAACCAACTAATCACCACCAATATATTGATTCATGTTTGAGATGTAGGTGGTATTTAAAACTACCCTGTGATGGTCACTTTTGATAGTCTAAATTATGTCAATATTATTGTATGTATACGTTGTATGAAATAATTACTATCATATTATCATATGTATGTATAAATGTATATATATGCTTATCATATTTGTTTTCTTATTATTGAAACTTATTCGTCCTTTATTAAGGAGGTAAAAGCCGAGAACTCAAATGGAAAATTGTTATTTATAAAATTATTTAGTGGCTGTATAAACGTCAGGTGAGAGACTTTATTGTATGTTAAGTTAAGGTGCGACATGTTATGGTATGAATTATTATTCTAGTATAAATAATATTAATGTAATAAATTATCTATCAAACGGACCTCGACGAGTCCTTATTTGAAATTGTCAAACCAACAGTACATCTTGGTCTTTAAAATTTACTCAACCCTTTCCTATAGTTCGGACAATAAACGAAAACATCTTTTCATCATAAAAAAATCCGTATGCGGCAAACTGTCATTAGCATTTATGCTGTATATTTATGTATATTTATATATATCGGGTATACTCATCTATTATTTAAAGCATACTCTTCTACGCTAATCCTGTGTTTTACAATATTATCCACAATACTTCTTTGATCAAAAATCGTTAGAGTCGTCGACTGTCTTCCTTCCAAATACCATCAAATGATTGCGCCATCCATGTGTAACTTAGACGAGAGAAAAAATATCTATCGCCAATTATCATCCATTGAGTTGCTCATATGCGTTGACCATATTCATCGCTCGCAACAGCACTCGCTTCCCTGGCAAGCTCATTACATGTCAGGATAGCATAAAACGTTTTCGGTCTTCATTCACCAATGTCGCTATATCTATCTTTATAAAAAAATTATTTTTATAATAGTTAAACCGTTTTCAATGTCCTTTTCTCTCCTGCTACCATTATGTATTGATTTTGCTTTGCTGTTATATTAATAAAAGATTATATTATTATATTTATCAGTGGTTATTAATTTTAGAATACTTTAATTTCTTTTAAATGTTGTTTAATGTATCAGAACTGATCTAAAGTTAATAGCAATTGTTAAATTTAGACTACATGCACGATTATGGCGGTAGAACACATTCGAATAAAGAACGTAACGACAACCAGGTAACTATAGAATCACATTGTCACGCCTAAATTATACAGACCATACCTGTGATTCTGTGTTAAAGGCCTCCAAGAATGTTTCCCAGGCAGTATGCAGAGTAACATGTCTCGAATTCTGTCCCCTATGGTGCACAGGAAACAATTGATACAATATAACAGTAATAAATATGCCCGCATATATTTTTATTGAATTCTAATAATATAGCTTTTTAGAAAAAAATAAATTTTCCATATTTTTCAAATATAACCTATCACCTGTTTGATCACAAATAAAACTTTTATAATATCAAAAAAGACTATTAAATAAGCTATGAAATATTTAGATTAATGTATTCATATTAAACAAAATAATATTTTGTTAATTAATATTCACAGTTTTGTAACTTTAAATTTACGGAAATATTTACTCAATTTGATAGGTTGATCAATATTTTTTTTAATTCACTTTGTTGAATTATTGTGAGCTGTGATTATAACAATCATTTTCGCTTTTAATAGGTGTATGTCTATTATAAATTACAATATATAGGCCCTATGCATATGATTCTTACTGTTGACTACACATATGCGTAGTTTTAAGAAGATTACATTGTTAGTAATGCTAGAATTTAATATGTTTTGTTTATTTTTTTATATATTAAATGTGTTTCTAGTTTTTGCAACTAATAAGATACACAATTAATATATGTTTGATTCTGTATAATTTACTTCGTGAATATACTTTTTTTACGAATGATAGTTTCTTACCTATCACAGTCAGACAACTTGAGTCTTTCTTGATATTGAGCTGTTGTTTTCTGAAGGTCTTTGGCGTACGTGTCTTGGATTTGAGAAATCGCTAAACAATACTCCAAAACTGGGGTAACAGAAAGTGTAAAATTCCATTAACAGAACATTTTAATAACCAAGATAATTATATTATTGATGTGATTTTTTATTGGCCATGTTATTGAGTCTATATGCTAAGCTTTTTTCCGTTATCATTTTACGAAGCTTTGTTAATTTCTTATTAAAAATAATGAATAAGCTGTCAACATATTATTTTAATCATTTAGAATTATTTTATAATATTTATCTCAAGTTCTAAACTTTAATCATATATAGCGGTATCCATTTAAATTAAATAAAGTTAAATATAATTTAGTAAAATAGATTTCATCATTTTATTAATTGAAGTATTTTAATGTTTTTTGTCTTTTTTATTAATAAACTGCACCTTTTATTTAAAATAAGTATTGTCACGTCTTCTCTAGTTATTTGACCGACAATATTGCGGTGCGCATAATGTTTCAATTTACATTACGGCTTAACAATTGTACATTGCTTTGTTTATCTAATATATTTATTGAGATATCCATTGCTTTAATAATGGTTAAGGATTACATCGTTAGCATCCCGTTATTATGTATCAATTATCTGGCTGTAATGTGATATTTGTCGATGGATTATGCAGGAAATCCTATACAGTAAACTAAACCAGCATTATACAAGTATTATAGTAAAATAATACAACGATTTAATCCATAAAATGTATTTCTTTGATTAAAATAATAAGCAAATAATAGAAATTATAATCAAATAATTGAAATTATAATCAAATAATTGAAATTATATACAAATAATAGTAATTATATGCAAATAATAGAAATTATAAGCAAATAATAGAAATTATAAGCAAATAAAAATTAAAAATAATAATAAGTAATAAATTATGCTATGACTAATAAAATAATTATCATTTCAGATTGATATTATATAAGGAATAAAATAAAATAAACTCCACTTATAAGTTCTAAATAATGTGCGAATATTAGATTTTGTTGCATCTGACCTTAGTTCATACTTCTTAGCCTTTGTTACCGGTCGGATATTTGTATAGTTTACTTTCTATAAAAAGTATTTCCCTCTAATTATAATTTTCATAATAATCAAGTTCAGGGAATTTGTTAACCCAGCTGTAGAAGCAATTCAAAACGAAATATAGTTTTGAAAAGATGTTTTCTTTTCCAACAGAATCTACATCTAATATGGATTACAACATCTCCTAAGTATAATAGTCTTAATCAGATAATAATATGTTATATGTAATATCAAATATCTAGTAAATAACAGTTTATGAGGTAATATACATTGTATAACATATTTAACGGATGAAATAGGACGAATTGGTTAATATTGTTCTTATTTGTTTTAATGTACATATCAAATTATATAATGAAATTTTTACTATCTAAAATGAAGAAAAACAATTCTAAATGGTCTTTACACAATTCTATCAATATTATTTCATACATCGACATTGTCCCGTATGAGTATAAATATACATGTTGTAGACCATTCTTTAAATAATATTTGTTAACCATTAATCTAAATAAATAAAAACAAACAAAGTTGATTGACTAAAGAATATATAGAGGAAAATAACAACTGTAAAATGATTAGTACGAAAAATAATTTAGCTCCCATATTTACAACTATACAATTATATAATTATTATTGTAAAAAGTGTATTGATATATTATTCGTAAAAATCAATAAACGGTTGATAGTTGATTTCAAATTTACTTTATTTATTTAATTTTATTGGTTTTTATTTACAATGCCTAACCTTTATGAAATTATCCTTATATCCTCATTAGGAAATAAATTCACAAATTATTTTTACTTTTCCCCTCAAAAATATTAATAATAATTCGGGGTAACCAAATTTTTTGCATACCTTTTTCAAACTGTTAGCAATATCTAAAGGTAAATATATTCATTTGGGTACTTATGGTACATATAATCTGGCTATAAGTGCGACTTCAACTTACCAGTTTCCACCAAGTCAAGGGTTGTGTTTACCCTTTGGTGAAGAAGTGGTTTGTAGCAGTCGTGATCCAAGTCACGATAACCCTGCGATTCTCCCATGATCTTTGACATTTCGGGAGGAGGGGAATAGCTGTCTCTCCCTTGAACAAAAGAGACAATCTTAATTTTAGACACCATTTATGCAAATTACTTTGTACTGCACTCTGTAGTATATATTTGAAAAAATCGATTTATCGTGTAAATTTTTTAGACAGAAGTGGATGTTAACTATATATATATATGTAAATATTATATATATATATATAAAGGTTTTCGTAATTTTTTGTGCATATTGTAATCAAATGTATTTCCGCATTATAATTAATGACTTATTTTAAAATAGAGTTTATTTATTGATTTATCTTAGTTATTATAATAGTATTATTATTAATATTTTCTTGCTGTTACAAATTCTTGGTTTTTCTTAGGTTTAACATGGGCGACAAAATCTGTTCATGAATTGATAAAGGATTCGTGCGATGAATATTGATATGAAGGACAGCATCTGTAGAAACCAAATTTAATATTTCTTTTCTTTAATGATGTATAATTTAATTTACATAATGCTTAAAACACATACTGTTGTTCATTTGTCAATGGCATAAATAGGAAAAGTACGTGAATAATATATTAAGAAAATTATTAAGAAAACGTCACAAATTATATAAAACATATTACGAAAGTATTTAATTTCAAATACGAAATACCATATATATATTTTGATGAAGACAGGTTCGGTTGATAAATTTTTTTCATACAGTATATTAAACATTTTTAACACAACAATATTTATAATGTTTGTATTGGATTTTTGAAACTGTTTTTAAGGTATTTCCTTTATAAATTGTTTGGTAAATTTATATATTCTTTATTACAATACGTATTTGCGGGGGTATATTATACTAATAAAATATTTGATGAGAAATAATCACATGATCCAAAAATCCAATGAATATTCCAAACTAACAATAATCTAAAAAAATTACTGAAATAATTTTTTCGCTCTCCTTGGATATGTTGTTTGGTCTGTTTTGAAATGATTTTAAATAATGTGATTAATGTATTGAATTCTTTAAAACGATAAAGTATAGGAGTTGGGAAGCCGCTATATATTTATCAACTGTTTAGCTCCGACCCGACAGTTAAACAAACTATTCTATGCAATTATCTATGATATAATTTGGTGCACTTTGCAACAATTATAATATATAATACTTGTTGCAAAGTGCACTATAGTGGACTAAATTTGACTATTCTTCTCCTAGTTTTAATTTTTAAAAATCTACTTTCGATTGGTGGATAAGAGCGTCGAACAGTTATGAATATAATTAAAATTATCGATTCACAGAATAATTAGCGACAGAAAAATTCTACACACCTATTTTTATTAGTAAATTAAATCAGTTCAGCAATACTATAAACTTATTTTTTGAAGTTCATCATGGTAGTCAAGTTGGTAAAATAATTGATTTGTTATGTTCCCTTTTATTGTTCTATTTGAAACTGTCTTTACAATTATAATAGTATTAACGTTTGTCTCTTTCCTTTATATACTTACGATTGATTATTATATATATAATATCTACATACAACTAAAGTTTAAAAAAAACATTTGTATTAAACTGTGCTTCGTAGATTCATTTTAAAATATATATTTAAAAAAATCTTCTTTAAACATACAAAACATAAAGTCCATAATTGAATTTCATGGAGATTTACTTTCTTCACAAACACATGAGCGCACATATGTATATGCATATATATCCTACAAATAAAAATCGCAATCATGATATATTAATAATAAAAAGCCTTCCAAGTGTATATATCTTTTCCTATAACATTGATTTTCGGATTAGCGGATAAACTCTTATCTCATGCCGAATACGTCGATATTTAAAATTTAAATGTAAATCTGACTTAATGGTTTAATTGTATTTTATGTTAACAGAAAACCATTCTTAACAGTAAATAAACATTGATTTAAAAACGTAACTTTTTTTCTTTTTCTTTTCAGTATTGACAGCGTTGACATCACTCCATCATTCATTCATTCATTCATTCATCCATCGAAACCTCATAGGGAATTCTGTCGATCAGGTTATGTCATGTGCAGACTCCACTGATTGAAATAGTGGCAAACCTGGATGATAGCTATAGGTGGATACATACCTAATTATGTATTAATAGATTCAGATATCTGTGTGGCTGAATAATGATCATCTGTAATATTCTTTCTTTTGGTCTACATAAAAATTGTGTTATTTTTGTTTAAAATTTTGAACAAATGTTACAGCATTGTCAAACAGAAAAAGTGTAATATTGAAGAAACTGTTCAAAGGTCACTGGAGTATAGGAAATATAATTAATAGTATATTTCATAAATAATTTGATAAATAACGTAACATTGATATTTTAGAGTACTCACTGGAATTCTATTGAAAAGTAATATTACAATCACAGGTAGTCACAGGAGTCACAGGAGTCCAGTTAGCTCACATTTTATCATTATTAGTAATTATTACTGACATGATTATTAGTATTAGCTTACATTTTATGATGTAAACTATTAAAAATAATATATTTACATTTAGCAGAAAAATTGCCTCTCATAACTAAGAATTTATTTGAAGAAATATTAGTTAAACCAATTAACTACAATTTTTTATTTTTTATTTATTAAAATTATTAAATTAATCAAAAAGTGAAACCTACAGAGCCAATATATTTTCAAAGTGCCTTACAAATAGAGAAAATCATAAATCGTCAAATAACTGAAAAATATTACATATTTTCTCTACCATTGTGACAATTATAATAAATGATAAAGTTGACAATTGTCGGTTTAGCAGCATTCGTCAAATAATGCATTTAAACAGTGCTAATATTTTCACATTTATTTTTAGTTAAACTGACACTTAAAAATATTTTTAAATGCCGGTTGTAGCATTTTATAAATTATTTTTGATCTCTTTGATCGTTTTCCATTTGATTGATTCCTTCCTCATATGTGTTACACATATTCTTATAGTTGTATTGAAGTACTTTTATTTTGTATATATTATTTTATCAGTGTTATGGTAAGTTCCCCCATAGTAACTCTTTCGTAGTGGTCGTTATTTTCATTGTCATATTATTTTCATTGTTATATTATTTTCATTGTTATATTATTTTCATTGTTATATTATTTTCATTGTTATATTATTTTAATTATTATATTATCCACTATGTTATAAAAAGTTTCAATATTATTTAGCAGTTTTGTTATCAGTATTAAATATATGTAGGCCTATGTATACTTACAACAATGGTGGCATTTAGAGCCGATCATAATTTCGTCAATCGATAAACTAATAAGTTCTACGGGTCAAAATAATAAAGTTGTAAAAAATAATATAATTCTCACGCCATTTGCCATAACTCTAAATAATAAAAGTATATTTATGGATAAACCATGAACCCATAATAAGACACTTATATAATTCGTTACCAAATATCGACTGCATGAAATGTTAGTAATGACAGTTTAGGCTTTCAATGGTGAGTCTAGTTGGGTTTCTTCCTGGGTTCTTCCAGGAACACACCTATTCCAAATACAACAAGTAATTACAAGAATTCTATACAGAGTGTTATCTTAACCTGTGGCAATTGCAGATTAACGTGTTGCTTTTATTACAACATAGAAAAGTGACCAGCTTTAACTTTTATTTAATAAAATTGGTATTATTAAAATTTTGAATTTTAGAGTTATCTACAATTTCTTAATTTTATTTATTTTGTACATCTTTTTTAGAATAATTATTGATACTATCGATTTTACTTTTGCACAGATTAAGATAAACTTGGACATAGTATTCAAATTGAAAAAATCTCATTTATACATTACAAATTTTTGGATTATAAGTTACAAGCTATAAATAAATGTTGTAATTTTGGCCTCATCCCTATACTAGTCATGGAAACCGCCTGTCTGCCAAATGGGCAATATTACTAAAAACTAGCACTTGCTTTTTCTAAAGACAATTAGATATTAAAATAACCATTTGCTTGGGGGGCGGGGGGCCGGGGGGGGGGGGGGGAACG
>JAUZND010002868.1:0-12590 GCA_034780555.1 Coelogynopora nodosa
CCCCCAACTACGTCTCGCGCCTTAGGCGCTCAACCACAGTTTCCCAAGCCCACATTGATACACTGTTCGGGCGCCCCATTGATAGTCTTCCGGAATCGCCCTTTTTCTAAATTCCCATCTATGATTATTTAAGAAGTATTATCCTAATAATACAACTAATAAGATGTAACACAATATATGTCTTTCAATCTATACTATGAATTGGTAATAAGTGTTAAATATGTCTTCTACAGATAGATTTTTTAATTTGAAATTTTGTTGGTAACTTATGTGCTATTGATTATTTTTAACAATCTTAATTACATTTTAAATAATATATGGTTTTGTACAGTTTAGGCATGCAATTTTCATGAATAATGACAAATTATTATTTTCTTTGTAGTACTAAGTTCTGATGTCAATTTAATGATTATTCAATTTAAAGGCAGGTTAAATTTACAAAAGATATTGCAGACATAACAATATAAACCAAAGTTTTATTTTTCAATTTTCTGGACAGATGAGTTTTTAAATTGAATAAAATTTTATAAAAAGATAAGAAAGACTAATAATAATGCATAACCAGATTTTAATACATTTATGGTTATTTTTGTATATTTGATTATGGTAAAAAGTATATTTCATTTAATTAATTATATAACTGAAATTTGCCTATATTTGATAAAATTGCTAATTTAAACATGAAATAAAAAGCAAATAAAACATATATAAATATTTTAAAGTATTGCATTTCTACTTAATAAATATTTATTTGAAATATAATTGTGATAATTCCACATATTTATGAATGATTTAGGATTCCAATATTTGTTTATTGTGAATTAAAAGTGAAGTGCAATAAAAAGTAAATTGTGCCTTCTTGAGCATAGTTTTCAAGGTTAAAATATTAAGTTTTCAAATTATTTATTTATATATATAATATTTAATATATAAAATAATATATTTATAAATATAATAAAAAATAAATAAATAAAAAATAAAACACTTAGGAAATAAGATAGATTGAAAGTATAGCATATCTTTTTATTTAAATGTTCTCTTTTTGTAAAAAATAAATGTATAAATATTATTTACAATTATCAAATTAATGTTTAATTTTTCAGCTTATTTAATCTAGCAGCAGGTGCTTTATTCGTATGTCTATCTACTTAGATGAAGTTTAATTTATCTATTAATTGAGTTAGTTAATTAGAATGTAGTTTATTATGATGATTCTAAATATATGCTTGGTAAACTGTATTTTTAGTGATAATTATGTAACAATTGTTATATATTTGATAATTAAAAAATATTGTGAATAAACAAGTTGTTTGATTAATTTTCATTATTACATCATGATAGTAATCAGTAAGGGCCGAACAATAATTTATGATTAAATGTGCAACAATCTAAGTATTCAATTAAAGTTTCAACCTAAAAAGCTTAAATATTATTTGGTACAATGAAATTCTTTAATGTTTAAAAATTGCTGTCTTTATATCATTTCGATCTATAGATCAAATAGATATATTGAATAACTTGATGATGTCATATATAGATGTATTACATCATCAAGTTGTGGGGTATTTCTACCATCATATATGGAATCAAAAGTGTATAAAGATTTAAGGAGGTACTTATGCACTTTTCAAAGACTTTTTTCGCCGTAAAAATATTTTCCGGTTTTCATGATAAAATCATGAAATTTTGTATCATTATTATAACTCGAAATGTCAGCTATGGTGATATTTTCTTTAAATTAAATTAATTGTCAAATTGGACTTTTTGCATATCTTTCAGTTTTTATTTTTGAGAAAAAATAAAATTTTAGAAATTATCAACTGTTACTCTCAATACTGTCATATTATTTGCAGCTTGGACATGAACCAGACCCACCTGTTCTCTCACACACCCTCTTGTCTAGAATTAATTTGGGCAATAAAAAGTATTGTTATCCATCTGTCTTTTCTTACTGTAAGTGACTGTTTTTTAATGTTCTGTATTCTTGTTATAATTCTAAATAATTATTTATCTGTTTATTTAATTTTTATTAATTATTAATATTTTTTTAAATGGGGAGTACCATTACCCAATGTGCTATTACCCAGTTGTGCTATTTTGAGTTATTTAAAAATTTCTTTCCTGTTTCCGTCAACGATTATTGATTAACCAATTAAAGCAAATTTTTATAACATTTTTCAAAAAGTATAGCCTACCAAATACTGTAACAAAAAATAATGTTACATACTGTAGTGCTGCTGTAAGCTAAAATTTACTCGGCATTCACTTACCTACCCCTGTCATTGAGATATCTAATGTTTGTTGTGTTTTAAACTATTTTTAAATATATAAAAATATAAGAAAATTACTTATATGACTGTCTAATTATTTACAGAATAATTATTACACTAAAAATGCTAAATGAAAACACTAAGTAAAAACTTCAAATAATAACACAAAATAAATATGCTCTACCTTTGTTTCACACATATAACGTTCAATTTTTCTAAAAATCTTTATAAAATTTTAATATTATTGCTTTTAAACTAGTTTAAATAATTTGTTATAATACAAATTTGAATAGTTTTAAATGCATTTATAAATTTGATGGCTATGTCATATATGTATTTTAATATATTAAGAATTATGAAATAGTTAATACTTTAAAACTAATAAATTGTATTAATAGTAAATGTAATAAACGTATTAATTTTTATGTCAACTCGTCGACTTATTTTTGTTTTTTAGCCAATTGTATCTTTATTTGATGTGATACAATTTTGCTTATAGTTATTTTTCAATTTAAAGGTATGACAATGTATGATGATGTTGGTGTCATTGGTTTATTCACAATTGGAATGCCAGCTCGGCTTATTTGCAGTTCAGTAAACCTGGTTACCACTGATTACATGCACAAGGTATTTAATTTTAAATATTTTTAGGGATCTTATTTGTTCATTGTGCAGTTGTTATTTTATATCACAATATAATATATTTTATCTGTTTTTAGAAACTCGAATATGATGAATCCAAACGGCAGTCTTCAACAAATGACTCGAGTGTCAGAGATATTGCTGAGGAGGTTAGTTATTTTTTAATACATGTTTAATACTTATAGGCATACAGTTAAAGATGACAGTGATAATACGTAACTGCTTTACGCTTCATGACGTGAAAGAGAGTGTAAAACTGGATTTAATTAAAAAATTCCTGACAATTACAATATCTGAAACGTCTGTTCTAATGTTCTAGTAGAGTGATCTAATGAAATAATAAATAGGCATATATGTAATACGAACGAAACAACAATGAGTAAGAAACCATGTTAAAAAGAATATATCAGGTGACATAATTTCTATTTTGCATGAACTTTTTTTAGACAAAATACATTATTTAGAGTATGCCTACACATTTTAAATACTGTGCAAGTATTTACTGGCCATGTTTTTATGTCGATTGCGTTGGTTCTCATTGTCATCATTTAGGGTTTGAAGTTGACCGGGGCTCGCATTGTTAGCGTCACCGTCAGCTACCCCTTCTCTGTCATAATGGTGCGTCAGATTGCCCAAGTTATTGGTGGAGAAACTCACTATAGGTAAGCCGCAGTTGAGAATCGGCAGTGATAATGGGAAGAAGGGTTTGGCAGTATACCATATTGTATATTTAATCAGTATTTTATTTTAAAAAAGCCGGTCAAATTTCAACTTACAGGATCAACATTACCTGTCAAGAGTAACTGACAAGTTTCCGGCAACTTTTTACAGTATGTTTGTAGAATAAATAATGTGTAGTTTTTTATGACGTTTATGTTATATTTTATCCCAATCGTCAGATAGCAGCCACAACAGATTATATTATTTATTATGAAAAATTGATCTATTTGTGCATCAATTTATAAATGATCTGATTGAGCTATTCTGTTATATTAATGTGATTAATAGAGTTGTTATCTAAAATTTGTAAGTTGCTGTTACTTACAGTTATCTACTGTTATGAATTAATTTTTATTTTGTAATATTTTATATTGTTATTTATTACTCGAAAAATATATTTTCCCAAAATCTAGATTAAAAAAGTTCATATCGAATCATTGTGACAAGTTTGAATTCAGGTCTATCTATTCAGGTTTTTATTTGAATACGTACTATAATTATAATTTTTTATTTATTAATTTACTACTAAAATACGACAGATTGGTTTGAAGATCAGGTTTTAATTATAATTAGCATGGATATAAATATTGTATATTTCTTGACATATGTATTTATGAATTTGTCTTCCAGCAATATATTTGGATCTATTCATGAGATTTGGACCAATGAAGGGATAAAAGGATTTTTCGGGTGATTATATAACACGTATTATTATCACTTTTTTTGTTTGTTGTATTGGCCTACTATTTCTGATTGTATATTATTTCCTCTAAACTTTAAATCACTGTTTGTGTAGCCTTGATTATTGAAATGACTGTATTATTTAAAATTAAATTTCTGAATTTCCGGCACTGACAGTCTAAAAGTATTATAATATGATTATTTATACAGTTTTTTAACTACCGAACTTCTTGTTTGAAGTCCAGTTTGGGTGATATGG
Source organism: Coelogynopora nodosa (assembly GCA_034780555.1). Lineage (NCBI taxonomy): Eukaryota > Metazoa > Platyhelminthes > Proseriata > Coelogynoporidae > Coelogynopora > Coelogynopora nodosa. Next base: position 4,573 of record JAUZND010002868.1, read on the forward strand.
GGGTCCTACATCTTTTAATAACAAAACTTTGAATATCTTAAACAATTTTTGCCACATAATTTTATAGTTTGTAAATCTCCTGTTTAAGGAAAGAGCACATCTTAGAAACAAGTACAAATTAAATGTAATAATATAAATTTAAATATGTACATTATTTTTCAAGTATATATATATATATATATACCAACATTCATATTATCATCAAATGATAGTTTAATTTTTATATACATATAGTTTATATAGTTTACGTGAATTCTTTACGTGAATTCTTTACGTGAATTCTTTCAATTAATCCCTATATTTATATTGTGTTATACATAGACATAATATTAGTATTAAAGAATTACAGTATAATTTTACCTTTTTGTCCAATTTCATTTTATTAGTATTACTTTTAAATTAATGTTGTAATGATTATTATGTATTACTATTCAACTACGAGCTGGGAAATATTAATTCTATTTATATACACTCAATATGTCTAAGTACTAAAAAAAAACAAACTATGTTTAGGAATGAATAATTCAAGTTATATTATTTTAAATAACAGATAATTCGGTATATGTCCAATGCATGGAAGTCCTATTTCCATTATATATTCGTATATAATAAACATAATAATGGAGAGAAATATTTATTATGTGTTTAATATTATCAGTAATATATACAGTTGAATAAACATGTATCACACAAATATATATTTAACCGAATATATATTTAACTGCATATATAATGTCTGCATCGTCTTTCCAGGTATTTTTTCATATTTCAGTCTGCCTAGTGTTAAATTGGGATACTTTTTGTTCGGATTATGACTGAATATTTTTGTATTGATATATTTTTAATTTGTACACACTACGTTTATTCTATTAACTAATATGATGCCGAATTAGTCATATCAATTTTAGTTAATTATTATTTGTATTGAAAATAAGAAAATGTTAACGAGTCAACAAATTAAAGATTTTTCTTCCACGGCAATTTGAAAAAGGCTACTATAAAAAGGATGCAGTATTAATATCATATGATGAATTCCTTTATTTTCAGGGGCCTTGTTCCTCGGCTTGTCGGTGAAGTAACCTCCATTTGGATTACCCTGGGCCTTGCTTACGTCATCAATAAATATGTGCTCAGTGACAAAGTAGACCCCAGTGTTAAGACGTATATTCCCATGGTTACCAAGGTAAACACTGTTTGAAACTTTTTACTGTTAATGTTTCCATTTACCGGGAATGCTAATATGATGTTGGTATTTTCAGAAATTTTAATGTATTTAATTGTAATGTTTTACGATACTACAACTCAGGCAATAGATAAGATATGAGTTATTGGAATTCGCTATTATTTACGTTGAAATTAACAAAAGGTTATAATTCAATTTTAGTTTTTTTGTAAAAAAAACTGTATTATATATATGTTAACAACTGTTTTTAAATTTTAACAATCAATTTTTTTAAAATTTCCCTCCTGTAATAATCGTATGGAAAAATAACGGTGGCAGTCCACTTACCGGAAACCACTTAGCGGAAAATCTTTACTAAATTTATAATCAATAGTGCTATAAGTTAAATAAAATACTATAAGGTAATTTATTTAACTTCTGTTTCAAATTTAAAATCAATAGAGTGTCTATCTTTTTGCACTTGTTGTGCATTACTTGTCTACTGAATCTGACTCCTGCCTGTATGTATGTGTGTACCTACATAGTGAACTCTTGTATGTACTTTTATACGTTTGTACTGTCTAAGTTAAACTCTCTTTTAAAATTGAATAAATTATGTATGATTGAAGCTAATCGTAGTTCCAATCGTTATTTCGACTAAGGATTAAATCGTGGTGTTTTTGTATGATCAAAGCAAATCGGGTCATTTTCTACGTGTCTAGGCTTTTTTACATTTCCAAATTTCTTCTTATTTTACCTATGTATTTACGACTAGGGAGTAGCATTATTTTTTTAGTTGTAATATGATAGAATCATGTGAATGAAACTTTATAATTTAAAAAATCGAATTGATATAATATTTTGTACAAATTTAGATATTAGCATCATATTTTATTGCGCTTTTAATTATTTTCGCTTTTTTATTACTTTCAATTTTCTTCTATAAGACAGATACTACTTTATATTTTATTATTATATTGTATTATATTTGCTAAGTGTACTGTTAAGTAGACCTTGGTTTAAAGTGATATTAATAAATAATTGAAATGAATGTAATATACCTTTTAACTGTTTTAATAAAAAAGTTCAGGTAACGTAAAATAATTTTAAATTATACAATAATACAATATAATGTATTAGTGTTAGTTCCAATTTATTATACACGAAAATATTTAAAAGGGCTTTTTTCTGTCCTAAAGTAATTCGATGTATATAATATGTTGTGTGCTTATTTTGAACATTATAAAATTTTAGCTTTTGGTCAACGAGGGTAAAATATGTATTTTATTTACTGCTGTAAAGTACACCGGTATGCAATAGATTATATAAATTTTTATTATTTTGGGTATTTAATTTTATACGTAGCTTTCATGTCAACAAAATCGAAAAAGGTACTTTTTTGTCTGCTGAACTGGATTTAACAAATATAAATTAAGAATAATATAATAATAATACAAAGGATGCCAGAAATAAAAGCGTATTGTTAATTATCAGTGCATACCGTTTTATGACTTATGATAGTATTCACGGTTTGTATATATAACATCAAGCCAGTCTACCAAATAATATGTAAAGATAGGTTACTGTTATATGAAATCATACTACTGTTCTGCATGAAGTAAAACCACTAAACAGATTTGGCAAATATGCAAATTTGAGCACAGATCCTTTATTATGAGTACCTTTATTGTGTAGTAACACAAGTAACTGTGGGAAAAAAGCAGTCACTATCATACATCCTGATAAGTTGTAATAATAAAATAATATTTTAAAATGTATTCGTTTTTTATATTAATTCTGGGATTCAATTGCAAATGATATCTGTCTAATATGGCATGCTGACTAGTTGTTTCTTGATATTATTACATTGAAAATTAGGTTAAAATCAATCTTTATTTTTTCAATATGGCACCAGCTAGCAAAACAAATTTCTGTTGCACAAAATTAATATAATTTATACGCCTTGGAATGGCTACTTCCAATAGTTTTAATTAGTCAGTGTCCTTCACTATCGAGTAGAAATTAATCACTGATTAATTTATTACAATGTTGATACATATATCAAGATTAATGTTATAGTATTTAAAAAAATTTATTTATCGAATATTCCGTCATAAATTATTTCCCATGATAAAGATACGAATTTTTTCTAATGGGATAACATTTTCTGAATGCTTATTATTTTCGCTATTGTATTATGACTTATTATAAAGGAAAGTATTTAAATGTCGGTAGATGCTGTCTTCTATAATTACAATAATTAAATAAACCTACGCATTTTATTGTAACATATTATTTAATTATATTTAAAAATAGTCTTACTGGTTTACATATGAATGAATATTTTTCTTTTTATTCTATGTGAAAATGTCTATTCTCAACTATACATAAACTTAATATGACTGAATTTGACTTTCTCACAGATATTTGCGTCAACCTTTTGTTACGAATTTGATCTCGTATCCACGAACATGCAAGTATCTGGTAGCAGGTGAGTTATTGTTGTTTTTTATTTATCCGTATTCATCAATTCATGAAATAAAAAGCTTTATTTATATTTATTATTATTACATATTATACGCCTGATTGTATTTAATTAATCAATATAATAATAAAAAATTATATCAATTATATAGAGATAAGATGCTCTTATTATAGGTCCTAAATATATTAATTTATATAATATATTTTTACTACATTAAAATGGGTAATTTATTGTTTTTGCATTTACAAAAAATTATTTTGAGTATTTTGTATCTGATTAAAATATATATATATTTTTTAATGATTTCAGACTGAGTGTAGCAATGCCTTTCCAAAGTAGCATGGATTGTTACCACTTTCTTAGACATAAGGTAAGATTTTTTGGTGTAATTTTAGTAACTAAATTATTTAATATTCATAATCTTTTATGATATAATGTGTCGTATTTTATAAAGTAAATACTTTTTTAATTGTTTTGGATATATTAAACCTTTTTAAGTGTGAAATAAATGAAATATTTGTCCAGAATGTAGAAGTATTTAGATTAACGACCACTTCTGGTCCTGCTTATTATGACAGGCGTTGAGTTAAATCAAATGTATCTATATTACAATTATGTTTTATACTTATATCGATATTTATGTATTATAATATTTAATTGTCATTGTTAACTGCTGTTTCATTCCATTGTAAGTACGAATTAAGAAGTACGCATATCTATATAATTATTACTTAAATAATTTTAAATAGATATAATCACTTAATATTTCACTTAAATGATATATGAATTATAATATCTATGAATAATATTATATTTCTTAAAACATGTCTCATACTTTATTCTTCCAGGGTGCTCTCAGTCGCGGTAAGAACCTGTTTCGTCGTTTCATTCCTAATTCCAACTGATGGATATCAGAACATCCCACACAACTTTGATTTTCTCATAGAGAAAATACGACTCTATATTTAGTGCTTTTCAATTTCGACAATGACATTAAGAATTTATTCTATTTTAGAATTTATATATTTCATATCACTGAATATATTATCAATTTAATGCTTCAATTATAATAATAAACATTAATAGCCTTTTTTCGCATTATAATAGATTGTTTTGGAAATCCTTTCGAGTGCTACTTCGTTAATTACATTTTGTGTTTAATATAGTATATACATATTGTTTCTAATTACTAATTTATAACCAATTGATAACGTTTCTTGTGCTGGATTAAGTTTAAAATATATAAACATTTTCTAATGCTACTGACTTTTTATCGGCTTTCAAGCAATCTTATGCTTTAATTATTTTTTTCTAGTGTAATTATAATCCAATTGTAATATATAAGATCTCTGCTAATTTTGCACCATCATTGCATTATTTTTGAATTTACACCGAAGACACGGGGAAGGGTAATAGACTATTTTATAAATTGTTCGAAACATTCGTTATACTTTTTTAACTGACATATTTTCATGACAACGTTTGAATCATTTTGAAATACAGTCTACTCCGGTTAATCTAGACATCTAAAATTAAAATGCACAGAAAAAGTCCGGATAAGACGAAAATACTTATAAAAGAGTATCAAAAAGTGTGAAATGAACACGTCGAAACTATTGTTGTAGTTGTCACATGAGCCCACGTTACCTGAGCAATATACAATCAGGGTGGCCATGGGTACTTGAATTTTGGTTATTTTCCAAAACATACATGCATTTTTTCAATTAAAATTTTATTTTTTTTATTTGTAAAACTATTTCCACAATTAAATTTGAATATTTTTTTGTGCTTCGCACAATATTTTTCTTTCAATCCTATATGTTACACATATATAATGCCCCAAAATTACAATGCTATAACTATACCTTATACGTGGTCCTGTGGGTATGTCACTAAACTACATCCGTCATTGCACAGAGGTGGCACCTTACCGGATGATGAGCGACCGGCTTCTAAGCAATAGCTTATAAATACCTATCACTACTACAAATAGTAACTTATATATCATGTTGACAACCACATTGCAGTACATACATTGACATAATATATTATATGTAGCTATTGTACTATACTCGTATGTACTCTTGTATGTACCATAAATAATTTTTAACCTTTTAAGTGTGTTTTTATAAAATATTTATATACTTGATAATAAATAAGTAAAATAAGCTAATTATTTGCAATTTGTCAGGCGCAAGGAGCAAATTACATATATATACAACTTACAGATAGTACTTACAGAAAGTACAACATATATAATATATAATATATAATATAATGCAACAATAAAAGTGCATAGAAATAATAGTAATAGTATACATTGTACTTATTGTGAGGATATGTAAATGATTAACTCTACTGATGCGAGTAATGAATAAATCAGCGGGGAAGAGTTCGAAATTTGTGGGTTTATGGTGTCACTTTGCCTACACCAGCATGAAGCATTTTGACAACAAAGCTTTTAGAGTTTTGGCTGGTCACGGTAGGAAGTTGTCTGTCATGAGTGGTTGATCTTGACCGTGTCGGGTATCTGTGATCATTTCGAGGCGGCAGGAGTTTGTGCAGAATATGGTTTTTGTTGATATAATATTTTTGAATAATTTCTTTTAGTGCTTTTCTATAGTTTCACTGAATGTTTTTTGTGGTTCACATAACTTGAATTTCTCACATCTGCGTAGGAAGCTGTTGATTCTTAGGCGGTCTGCAGCTGAAGTAAAAGTTCACAATCCTGGAGCGCCGTATGTTAATTTACTCATTACTTTTGCTCAGAAGACTGAGTTCCAGTTCTTTAAACTGAGGCCATTATGCTTGTAGATCCTGATTGTAGATCCCGCCCCGGGGAATATTTTCAAGCTTTGATGGATAACCATTGGTTTTCTTCTTATTTTCTGTGAAAATTATTTCTTTCGATTTATTTTCGTTTAAGTTTAAGTTATTTTCTGTCGACCAGTTCTTGATGTTTAGTTCATCGTTGGTTTAAAGATTAAGGCTGAAATCTTTGTTTTAATTAAATGCCAAAAATTGCAGTATTGGGAGTAGCGACTTTCTATTATAGTTGCATTTGAAACACTCACTCCTGCATTCATCATCCTTAGCACAGCCTATGTAAATGCAAAAATATGTTTAATGACGTCAGGCCCGCATTAAGAAATAATGACGGCACACTGATAAGCCTTTAAAAAAAACTATAAGACAGTGGCACATTATTGTTATCCACATTTTTTTACCAAAAAAGCGACGACTGAAAGGCAGTTGACTCGGTTGCTTCTAATGTAGTTAAACTTCTATACTAACAGTTATGAAATCCTCTATATCATTGTTGTTGGCTGGCGCTTCATATATAGTAAAAATATGCCATAATTCTTTGAGTACAGATAGCTCAAACATAGGAACTTATTATTTATAAAATGAAGAGTTAGTATTTACCGATGAACATTACATTCCTAACAGTTTGTTATTAAAACTAGTCCGGATAAGTCGGAGTTTAGATTTGGCATCAAAAAAATCCACTCCTAAGTTTATATCTAGATTATTAAGCGGATTAAGTACCAATTTTAATATAGTTATTTGTTTTTATTAGAAATAAGTATATGCAGTTTAAAAAGAAAGATGAGAACTAATTGTTCGTATGACTGACGCTAATAGTATTAAGAATTACAACTATATACATATTCGACATTTAAATTATTCTTGATAAGATCAGAAATCCATAAATAATACATAATAAACACAAATTAAGGCATTTAAAAATATTATTTATCTAAATTACAATACAATAAAACATATGTCTGATTCGTATTTTGACCTGCCAGTATGATAGTCGATGATATAAGATTTCAAAAAGTTATACTTTGGATCGATTCACAATTTTCAGATAAGTGATGCAAACGAAAATTTAAAAAAATATTACTAATAAAAAATTATTCTTCTATCCACTATAGAAATTTTTAAACTTTAAATCATAATCGTATGATCATACATAATCTAAAAGTTCTGAATTTCTTGACATCATCAATCATATCTACTTAATCCACCTAAAACCCTTCATCCGTGGACATATTATGTAGCGTGGTTTGCTCCGTGGAGGGGGGATATTTACACCCCCTGGAGAAACAAACTTCCTAGCATTTTTTTACTTACTGCTATTTCTTCCTGATCTGGTATTAATCATTTTTGGAGTATTGGTAATTCTCTTGAATTTATTAATAGAATTAAAAACATTTCTGTAGCTACTTCCTTTTATACTTTTGATTTTAGTACATTATACACTAATCTTCCTCTAGATAACATTAAGACTGAACTAATTAAACTTATTACTAAAATGTTTACACATTCCCAACATCTTTATATAGCTGTAAATTCTTTTTCTAA
>JAUZND010002869.1:0-12590 GCA_034780555.1 Coelogynopora nodosa
AAATCTGATCAATTGACTATAAAAACATGTATAGACAATATTATGATGAATATTACTATCAGGGAAGGGAAAAGAAAAAACTTCAAAATCAAAATCATAATACATAATATATTATTAAATTATGTAAGCTATATGAGATTATAAATTATGAATTGTTCAAATGTGTCGTCCAACCATTATATTATGCCGTTTAGCTACGGATGATAACGAGCACAAATATTTTAAATTATTTTAAACGATTTTACTAATTAGTAATTTATATATATATATATCACTAGTGTTTTCTATTTACGTAGTATATTATAATATAATGTTACGGCACGATTCATTTTGTCGTGAACAAATGTAATAGATCCACCTCAATACGAAACATTTATCATTGAAGCTTATTTAATTATATCATGTAATACTTATATTGCTCCATACTAGTTACTATTCTCTTCTATTTGAAAAAAAAACTTATGTAGAAGAAATTTTTTTTAGAAATTAGTAACAGTGTTCAACCCTTAAAAGTCCTGATAACTTGAATAATGTAAGACTCTAGATATCAATATTTTATTTACATATTAAACAATTATATTAACCTAAACACAAGTATTACATATAATTATAGACATTATACACTAAAATCCAAATCTCTATATTACGGGTTATGTGATTTTATTATCATTATTAAATGTATTTATTTTTATACAAAGATAATTTGAAGTTAGTACTTAATTCACATGGTTGGTAAAATGTACACCAACGTACGTTATCTCAAATATTAGAATTTTTTTTTAGATAGACCTTACTTTATCAAAATAAAACAATGACTTACCAGTAGCAGCTGCGAGTAGATCAATACGATTTTCAATATCCCCTAAACTTGTTGCTAGGTCGCACTTGGTCAAAACGGCAATTGGATGCAACCCTTTGAACAGTAAATAACACAATTGGCTTTTACTTGCATATTATATATATATATATATAATTACCACATACATGGGTTCAAAACGTTTATATAATGTTCGAGACCTATGTAATAACATTAATCAACTCGTGTCTGATCCGACGTTTTACAGATATACGTAGTTTTAAAGAATTTAAAATAAGTTGCGAAGTATTTTAGTTAATTATTGTTAATCTACAATACTTTATACCAAACAATTGCAATTACACTATGTTCATGTTATAGTATATCTTAATAAATATGATGCTAGAAAAGAAAAATATATAATAAACAGCCATTTAAATTAATCTTAAAACTATGCAAATGATAATTTTTAAAAACCGATGTTAATGTTTTAAGCTCAATATTAAAAAGTAACTCTTAAGAAATTTAGATAAAATTACTCCTATGTATTGTTCACATAAATATGTAATAAATATCACAAAATAATAACCTTGTTAAATTTTAATATAATATGCATTGTTCACTTTCATAACTAACTTCATTTTGTCAATTCAATATAGTATGATTTTTATTAGAATTACTCAGTACTTACTAGCAATATAAATAAAAAATTATAATAGGTTTAGATGTTTCAAGTATAATTTTATATAATTAGCAATATATTAAATATGATTGCAACTATTTTCATAATTATTATGATAATCGTATTTACATAATGTTTTTTAAAAGATTCAAGGTTATTATAATTAGTTTTTTTAACAGCTTTTGCAATTTGTTTCTAAACATGGATATATTTTATTCCAAGAAATATCAAACTTTAAAATCCGGATTACTTGTGACAGGAGTATTAGATCACTTGAATATCTTTTATATATATATTCAGGGTTTTAGATGTCGATTACTAATGTGAAATATTACAAGGATTACAATATTATCATTATAATATTACATATTATGTATTATTATATTACAATATATTATCTTATTTTATTATATTATGTTATAAATTTGTGCCATTAAATCGTATTAAATATTGATATCAATCGAAATTGACATTATTCCAAGTTTTCCTCAATCTGATTGAAATCATGTTTTCCGATTAATTTTGAATAAATAAGCTGTCATAAAATAAAGAAACAGCATTTACAAGATACTATAATCATTATCCTTATACATGCTTTGAGTTGGTATATATTTTAAATGTTTTTAATTAATTTTTAAATTATATAAATAAGGACATATATTTATGTATGTTTATAAAGAATTATGGGCACAAGTTCCCTTCGAAATTTTTAATAAAACATGTACGTCAATATTATTAAATGTACACGTGTAACTTACCCATGACTTTCATTTCTTTTCGTATTTGTTGAAACTCTTTGTGATAACGGCCTCCTATTAAACGGTCATCATTGAAAGCAACTGCAAAAACAACGGTATGACATTTATCTGCTGTAAATCTCGGGACATCGAGGCTTTGTGAATTATCATTGTCATATAAATCCATATGTTGTCCTGATTCAAAGTGTCCCTGAATTATTCTTTTGAACAGCATTACCTCCTCTCCAACTTCATGCAGTCCGCGAGTATCAATTAAACTCATATTCCTGACATTCGCAATTGGATATTCACAAATAGTTTTGGTGCCTTCAGAGCAACCTGTTTGCTCCGATGCCAATAATTCGATGTCTCCTACATCACTCATGGCAACATTGCCAGTGTTTATGAGACACGATTTTCCAGAGCCTGTGATCCCAACAATTGCAATTCGAATTTTTCTATGTTTGAACATGTCCATGTAGTAATCTGTATGCTGAAAGAATCTTGCTCCAATTTTATCACCTATAGTATGTACAACATTATATAGTGTTTAATAATATGATCTACATAAAAAATACCTGTAATATATATTTCGAAATAATTACAGTAGACATTCTCAAAACAAATTTAAAAATGAAAAATGAAATATACAGGGATACTCTTTCTCAACCCCCCATTAAACAGAAACACCCCCCACCCAGCAAAAAAGCGAAACACTTCCCACCCACCCCAAAACCGAAGCATCCCACGAAACCGAAACCAATTTTTTATTCGTGTTCATATTGGTCGATTTCAACTAGGTCAAGGATGTTTTCGACTAAATCGTGGGCGGCGATTTCGAATTGTGGGTTCTCTAGTCGATTTGGGAATTCCCTGAGGAGTTGGAGTAAATCTATATTTGTCTTTACGGTAAAAATAATTGATTATCAGGTCACGTGATCTCACCTCCTCTTTCGTCAGTATGCTCTTGACCAATAAGCGTTCAGTATTTAGTCAGAAATTTCAACTTGCTTCTCATTGGAAGTTCGGCTGGTATAAAAAGCTCTGCAGAACGCTCCAAAGCTCATTATCTTCCATTATACGGTACGGAGAACACCTCTCTCTTTCTCCTAAGAGGTGCGAGCGAAGATAATACACATCTTCATTAAGATACTAGGCCCATCCGGGAAAATTTAGAAACCTACTTTAATTTATAAAAATTATATACAATGAGATATACTGGAATACAACCACAAGGATACAACGTTATTAACCTTGTGGCCGTAGCTGAAATATCAGAAGGGAAGGTGAGTTCTCATCACATCTACAACACAGTAGAAAAGACATTACATTTTGTTGATGTGACAAGTGTGCAACGGACCCACTTTGATTCTAAAGTCGCCGGAGTTCATGGGCATTAAGGGTCCCATCGGCCATAAGGGGAATCTAGTGATCGGGTACACATACACTTTGGTCGGAGCTATGGGTTTGGATCCACTCGAGCAGGTAATTACAATGCTGCAGCTTGATGTGGAAAAGAAGATGGCCGACTACCTACGCTCAACCGAGACTCTTGATCTCAATCCAACTATGTGCAGTCTCTACTTGAACCAGTGTTACATTTAAAAACGTTAGTGAACAAAACGGGCTATACTGGGCAAAGATTACGACCAACACCCGCGCCTTCAATTGGGATAGGACAAGCGGCAACATGGCGGAGTTCGGACTGGCAAGTAATACTTTCTTATTAGATGCAACGGGGTATATTTCAGAAAACATGGCGACAGCAGCTGCGCGTAATAATGCAAGAGTATCAAATTGCTGTTCACTCATTCCACATGTAAAAAAACGTCACTACTAGAGGTTGAGATTATAGTAGCAGCGCTTGTAAAAGCAGTATATTTAGTTGGTCTCTCGTTAGAAACTCTCCCCTGCTTATAGGCAGCGCAGCTTTGTTTCTTCGGCTATTGATGAAGGGCGGGGTTAAATGTACTGTTGGCTAAACATATACTGTGATGCACATGGGATGTTCTCTGCGATATAATTAGACGGTGGCATTTAAGTCTGTTGACGGCTATTTATAAATTATTATGAAAAATTGGGTTGCTGGGCAGACTAAGATAACTGCTATAGTTGTCTCCGCGCACGCTCTTGTGCGGCGTGAATGACACTGCTGTTAATCGATGAGTTGAGGAATAATTGTGAAAACATGTCTGGTGATTTTTAATGAGGATAATTTAAACATAACAGTAGTAATAGTAGTAGGAGGATATAAAAAAGTTATCTGGACGCACTGGGATAAACGATCTCTCTTTGACTTAGCTCGCTGCACTATAGTGTCATGAAACGATGATGGGGGCTGTCGCGGTGTTGATCGTTATTGCCGTAATAGACATGCGCAAAAAGATCCATTGAATATAGCAATAATAGAAGTAGTTGGTATATCAGGCTGCAAGCGAGGATGAGGTAAATAATTATAAAAGTCAGGATGGTGGTGCGGCGTAGATGTCACAGCTTGGAAGAAGAGGAGCCAGACCGACGGTATTTGTTTTTGTGATTGTGACGACGGTGATGGTGGACACATGTTGAATAGAGTCAAGCGGAATATATGGCACCTTTGGTGATGACGGCGGTGATGCCGCATTATGCGGGATATTGTTGACCGCCATTAGATGATAACCACCATTGCGATATACGCATTGCTGACTAAAAATAAATAGGGATGTACGAGAAAAAGAGAGAGTGGTCTTAACTCGCTGTCGACTGATGAAAATGTGATCTTCGAGGGCTATACAAACCCCTTTATATATACATGTATGTCAAAGTGGCGGGCGTTCACTGATTCGTTTTAAGAATTCTTTCAAGTTAATAAGTCTCTTCTGATTGGATAGAGACAATGCGCATCCTTCCTATCGTAAATTAATATCAATAGGGAATTTTCCAATCGACTGGGAACCAAATTTAAATCCCCGCTCAAGAATTACCCGGAAATAAAATCGGTCAGAAGGAATACCGGTTGGTCAAGATCACGGTGGAAAGGGGGGTGTTTCGGTTTCGATGCGGAGGGGGATGCAAAGTATAGCCTTGCATACTACTTATGTCAGTTTGTAATATATAGATTTGCCAAATTTGAAATATGTGCATATTATTCTGTAAGCTACTTTGTGGTCAATATCTTCAGTTCCATTTATTTATTAAAAAGAAATCCCATCTGATGTTCAACTTTTTAAAGTTACGGGGGAAATTTGAAACTTTGATAAATTGTAAACTTTTTAATAATTTATAGAAATTTCGATTTATATTTATTACCACCTTTAAAACACACAATCAGGAAAACCAATGATATATTATTTTCAGTAGAACAAAAGGCCTACAATTTTCAGTAGAAAATATGGTTTATTTGTTTCATGAAAACCTAATACGAACTAGAACATTATATTCAACCGATCTGGAATGTGAAAATCTGAAAACTAAAGTGGGAAAAATGTCCATTAATTATTTGCTTGGAGCGATGTTGAAATGGTTAAAATATTACCATGAAGAATAACATACGCGTCTGTATTATAATAAATTAATATTACTTAATTTTTTCTTGATATTTGTTTTTATAATAATTAATGATGTAATAAATTAATTAATTAATGATATTAAACGTCCTTGAACTAATTTATCATTGATCAACATACATATTATGTACCTTTAAAATAAATCCAAAACAAATTAATCCTTAAAACCGTTTTAGTCCAAAGATTTAATTCTAAAAGTGTTTCAGCAAAGCCGTAAATTCAAAAATATAATATTTTTTTATATTCAAATAACGTATAAAAAACGTTATATTTACACATGTTTGTGTTTTTATAACAATGCATGACAGTAATGAAACGTCAGTAGGGACAGCTGCAGTGTGTTGGACATCTCCACAAAATGTGAAGATAGTCAAGAAACCTAATATAAAAAGCCCATTTGTAAATAAATTCTACAATATAACACTATTTGCGATATGAGTAATTAATATGTTATGCATATAAAATGTTATCTATAAATACAAAAATTAGTATAAAAAATTCAAATACCGAGTTTATAATTTTCAAATTCACGACGTTTTTCCGCGTTTTTTTGTTTTTGCTTATTTATTGACTGATCCTTAAAAATGGTTTGCATGTGCAAATTGGAACGTGATTGACCTGCCCCCATTAGCTCTTATGTATATCTGAAAATATATAACAAAAATAGTATTAAATTCCATTATAGTTCATGGACATACATTTATATTTCAAAACATCATAACATAATAGTTTACAACATAATGTAATATCATACCTTTTGATAATATATATTTATATATATACATATATGTATATACTAATTTATATGTAACAACCTGTTTTAAATAAATATACATAAAATACATGCTATAAAAAATTATATCACACTAAAATATCATATTTTATTTAAATTATTTGATAAATAAAAAATCCATAAAATTAATGGCACTAATTCTTCCATATAATAAGTAAAAATTAAATGACTTGTTACTATTGTTATATTTATAATGAACAATATGATACAATAACATGATGTTTCACAAACAAAATTTATAATTTGTATGTATATAACATGTAATTATAATGTTAATTTGCTTGTTGTATATTCCGACAAATATGTTTCTAACAATTTAATGCAAGTTATTATATATGCCATATAGAAATATGTTAGTTATTTTCAAAGTGTAGATGTTATAAGTTTGTACGTAAAGAAATATTATAACTTTAAATAATGTTATAAGAAGAAATAAAATACAGTATATATCGCACTGCAAAGTGCATTAGATAAACAATAATAATCCATTTTAATAATTAAAATACTGACGTTAACACACTCAAATATCAAAACACTATAGTTAGTCAAGTAGCACTATACTGATCAAACATTAACATTTTAAATTGTCTCAATTTTTTGTAATAATCACATCACGCTTCATTTTCAACATCTAAATTCTTCTCCAAATAAATAATGCAAAACATATTTTTTCAGAATATCGTTTGTTGCATTGACATCCATGTTTGCAATTTCTTGACGAATTTTCTGTTCCACGTTATGGTTTCTCAAAATTAAAGGACTTTTCAGCTTCAATCTGTCGAACAACTCCTCAAAAGGAGTAAACCGAGACCTCTAAAATAAAATAAATATGTTGCATGAATAGTTTGTATTGAATCTGAACATGTAAGATTGATAACAAATTGGTAAAATATATTAAAATATTCTTTTTATCGATTGTCTTATTTTATTAATAAAAATAAAAAGTTCCATAACTATAATCACATATTAGATATCTAGAATAAATTTATGCATGTTTGTACAACTCAAATTGTCACTGCTTTTTATCTTGCAATTTGATTAAATATCAGTAAATTTCTTTTAAACAGATGCAGAAGCACACTTCTGCTCACTGCATTGCCTGAACCCTTCTGCTTTTATTGTACAAAAGTATTTATGTTAAATAATATTATTTCATGTACCTTTCGGGTAATATAATACCAAATTTTAGATAGAAAGTTTGGAATTTTGGATATTATGATGAAAGTCCGGAAAAAGATTGCATAAGAGACATCATTATAAATGTTTCAGAGAGTTTAAGCAAAACAATGATATATATAATTAAACACGATATAGTATATCCTTAAAAATATGATGTTCATGTTTGTTTGTGTTACATTTCAATCTTATAAAAGTAGCCTTTTAATAAGGTGTATGTTTTCTAAATTTTTCGACTGAGGAGGATAAATATCGCATTCTAATATAAAAGTATTAAATAATATCTATTGGGTGGATTACTGTTTGTTTTATCTTTTTATAGATATTTAAATATTCTTAATAGCTTGTTTTGTCGTATTTAACCGCTGGGTATAACATAAAGTAGTTAGTTAACAGAAGAGTATATATTTTGTGCGAGAATTTATTTTCAACAAAGAACAACATCAAATATAAAAATTAAAAAAACAAAGTGCAGTAGTAGATACAATTATGTTGTTGAATAAAATTGAAAATAAACACTTTACAATAAAAATAGTGCACATAAGTCTTCACAATAAACCAATTTCTCATAGCGAGTTAATATGTTCACTAAAGTGTAATTATACACGAGCTATAAAGCTATTCCTAAACATTTTCTACTATTAACGTGATTGTTAAATATAATTCCAAATCATATATATTTGATACAACATAGCACTATGTACAATTTGTAACTATCGCTTATGTCATTTATATTTGGAAACTTTTTAAAATAATTGGTATTGACTCCTATCGAAGTTACCTTTATTATTAACAAGATGTTTCAAAATGCGGTCAATATCGTATATGTTAATACCAAGATTCAGCCACAATCATTTAAAATTAAGATAATTTTTTGAAACATCAGAAACAATCTATACTACAAAGTATGTTTTGACTTTATAATTTTTTAATTAACCCAAATAATATTTAAAATACGTGTATTTTTATAATTCTGAGTAAATGATGGTCATTCAGACTTCTTTTACGTTTATCATGTTTATTATATCTTCTTAAATATATGAAATTCGACAGCATAATTTTAATTATGGAAATTACGAGTATTGGTGAAAATGATATTTATGAAAAAGACAGTTTATGTATTTTTAATTATTAAAAATTATTAAATTTAACTTGAATAATAAAATTATGGGTTCTTCCAGTAATGAACATTTCCTTTAAAGCAATGAAAATTACACATAATTATTAATGTTTAATAGTAATAAACATTTTAAATTTAAAACGATTTCTAACGAATTACGTTTTCGAAAGTAGTATGGTAACATGATCTACACGATCACCCGCCAAACGCCTACTCATAAAAGATAAAAAAGACACAACCTATTAATTTGAAACATGTTTTAATAATATGAGGCTTCTTCCTGTGTTATTTGTTTCATGCATTTGGCTGTTTTAAAGTGCCATAATTTGTTGAGATATTGGCTATTTACTCTTTTAAAAACTGTAATTTTTGATTATGACGTCTATTTGCGACTAATTGTGCCTAATTGCGATTATGCGTCTAATTGTATATTGACATAATCAGGTGTTAATGCGATCGTTTAATTAACTCATTTAACCTACCTACTGGGCATACACAATATATTTCTGTCTATCAGCAGCGAGTTGAGATTAGTTTAAATTAATGACGTAACAAGTATAAATCTCCTTATATTGGAAAATAAATTATAATATTTGTTATTCAATATCTTTAGAAATTGAAATATTAGTATATGATTTTTTATCACATATGAAAACCGTATGCGTTTACTTATTTAAAATTGATTACTAACGTTACATAATTACGTATTATGTAATTGTACTAACGCAAACTGAATTTGAGTAACATGTGCCAGCCATATATTATAAAACAAGGATATATAGGAATGTGATTTATACTTGTTTACACAATAAATTATAAATAGTTCATTATTATTAATGGCTAATGAAAAACATTAGTTTTATGAATACTATATAAAAATAATTTTCGGTTTGCCTTCTAAATTATCGAAGGAATTTTTAATATTATAAATATTAAAGGTTAAGGAGGGATTTTTATATATGGGGATTCAATATAGGGATATTATACACAGTTAGTTAATTACATCTTATTACATTTAATATCGAAACATAACGTACAAAAAATATAAACTCAAGGATCTTAAGAACTCATGGTCCGGTGTCTCTTTTGCGGATTTATTATTTATTAAAAATTTATAATTATTTTATTATTTAAAAAAAATGTTTATTAAATGTATGGTACGTATGAGAAAAAAATAAGTTATAAATTAGTTAAAATAAATGCAGTGATTGCGTTTCGCAGAATGAGTAGTTATGATATTTTGCTTCTTTTTATGTCCTCGCCAGTATAGACCATTACGAGCTGTTGATGAGGTCCTTTCTCCGTTTGCCGATTATTCCACTGAGGTCCTGAACTCCAACTGAGCAAAAGTCCTCGTTGAAGATTCTTTAGAATAGTGGACGCCGAATGAGTATCTTCTTATCAGAGCTCGTTGAATCGCGTCAAGTCTCCTCTTCCTCGCCTCCGGCAGTAACAAAGCCTCTAATCCATATGCCCGGAATGGATGGACGGCTTCCTTCAAAATTTTTAGTTTGGATTTCTAGTTTGCTGTTACATAATTAATCACATGTGACAGCTTGCGATCTTCTGCCCAAGCTAGAGACCTTAGCTGTTAGAGTTAGAGCTCCAAGTTACGTGAAATTGCCCCGGCCGTTCACCCCAAAGACATTGAATGGTAACGCTTTTTTTTTTTACTTTGCAAATTTCCGTGTATGCAATATTTATCATTTATAACGAATAATACAATATCATATGTATTTGTATAATTTTGTATATTTCAATATTTAAAAAATAAAGTGGTTTGTTCTTACAATTATAATCTATTATATTTATTAATCTTTATTGCTACTGCAGATCTATAATTTTTTTCAACAAATTCATTATTATTTTTAAAATGAATAATATGTTCTACATTATCGACCAGGTCGAAGCCTGTTGCCCGATTATTACTTAAAAGTTTATCCTTTAAATCAGTTTAAATTAATTTACTATAAAATATGTTTAATTTTCGGCATGGCGTGGTTCAGAGAAAGCAACCTCTATTGAAATCATTATTATTATTGTGAGTTAATAATTAATATTTAGGCGGTATGTCACAACTCATAATATTGACTTATTTTATTTATACGGTGTTCTATTCTACAAATGAGAAAGTCTTTCCTGTTGAAAACTTACCTGAACATTGTTTCTAATTAAATATTTAGGAAAAGCACGATTTAAATATATATTTTTTAATTATAATAATTCAATTTTTTCAATATTGAAAACAAAAATATTTTGAAAATTTTACACCTATTCGCATTTTATTCCTAAATAGTTTTCTGTTATGTTATAATAAATGAACAATAAATAATAAATAAAGTATATTAAAAGTTTTTTCTAATCAGAAATAATAAACTCTTGTGATCATACAATAGTGAATTCCACAATGTGGAGCATTTTATTACTAAGCCTATACCACATGTATTTTTAATATTTCAAAACTTACCGGAACAAAAGATAAACGAGAAAGGTTGTCAAACACTTCTTTAAATCCAGGAACTATAAATAAAAGGGAAATATATTCGATTTAAATCAACTGTCAATTAATACTGTTAAAAATGAAATGAACATTAGGGTACCTTTATTAAGTTGCAGGTGAAGCTCAGCAGAGTAGATTAATTGTCTCCAAATCTAAAATTGTTTCGTACACATTCAAGCAAACAATGACATCATTAGAGTACATTTATCAATTTTATTTACGTCAGCCATTGCCTATGTAACAAATTATATATCTTTTATTAAGCCAAAATTATAAAAGTTTTTTTCAAATCGATTACCTTTATAAGAAGACACAATTTATATATTCAAAAAAACTTCGTGAGAGATTTAAAAAAAGTAGACTTACTATTTAACATTCTACAATTTTAACTTCCTTTTATTGAAAATTCTAGTTTTTGTAAATATTGATAATAAGTCGTCAAGTATGTTTAGGAAAATGTTAAAATCTCATCTCCGAAATATATATTTATTTGTGTACGAAAACAAATGACTGCAGATTTGTCAAAAAAATTACATTACAAATACAATACTGTATTATAGAAAGTTCATATTAAACAGACTAATACATATATGATAGCTTTCATTGTGTAATTGATGTAATTTATATTTAATATGTAACTGAATTCGATAGCCCCAACGTTGTCCATATTTGTTGGATTCATTTCTCAGAAAAACGCCTTAATATGCTTTTTCACGATATTATAATTATCATTGTTTTATACACTTATTCACGTTATCAATGCAGATAATGGATGTTGTAGTACCGTAGAATGGGGTAACTCGGACCCTCCCTAACCGCCGGTTATAAAAGGTAATATTATGAACATACAGTATATATATATATATAATGTATATATAATAATTTATATTATATCTATATATTGTATATAATAACAATATAGTATATCATATATTATTGTTATAATATACAATAACCGCACCTAGCAATGTTATTACAACCGGAACTAAAAATAGACTTGGTTTTTTCCTGGAACTAAAAATAGACCTTGGTTTTTTCCTGGAACTAAAAATAGAACATAAGCTAAAGAGTTTACCATAATTCACTCCTAACTTACTTACTGACATTAGTTATTTATCATATTTGTTCTGTTCTGTGCTTCATCATGGTTAGAAACTATAAGCGTGGTAATAACAAAAAACCATATAGCACCTCAAACCCTGCTGAACTTAGAGAAGCTGTTGAACATATAAAAGCAGGTA
>JAUZND010002870.1:0-12590 GCA_034780555.1 Coelogynopora nodosa
TATTACATGTTCTTGCCACTATTTTAATTGCTTAAATAAACTTGTTGTTCTTTTATTATTCATTTTTTATTAAAATCGGAAAAAATCATAAAAAATACAGGGGGTTGCGTTTTTAATTGTCGGGGTTGTATATACACTTCGTGGAAATAAAAACGAAACTGCTGCAATAGAAATTTCTATTAATTTATTTCAGTGTGCGGTTCTGTGTAGCATACGCGCTGGTTAACAACTTAACAGCGCCCAAAAGTATAAAATATAATTTAAAAACAATAATAATTTTGACTGAACCTTAACAGAAGTAGCTGTCTCGTTTTTTTACATGCAGTGTATATAGTTACATAAAGTATAATATTCGATTAAAATGTCTACAAGTAAAACCAGGCAGTCCATAATATCATAAAAGCAAAACTCGGAATGCAAATGTCAATGAAATTATATGAAAATTACTATTACTACTACTATAAAGGTACAATTAAATTCAGGTAATAACGAGTTATGAGATAGAGATAACATTGTCATTGGAAATTTAGGTATTTAAACGTCTAGTAACACCACATCTACTATAACACTGAAGAAACGTTGATCTGTTAATCACTCACTGAAAGGAAATAAGAGTGTCATTCTTCTGGGATGACTATTAGCAAATCTGTTTACCACTTTATCCAAATCTAATTTCCCAACAACATCTTTGTGGACAAACATGAGAAGTAACGGATTGAGTCTGTTTTCATCCATTTTATTTCTCCTGGCTGATTTTACATATTTCAAAGCAGAATTTGATCTCTCAACTGTGGCAGAAGTCACTGGTAAAAGCAATACTAGTCGGAGAAGGAAGACTATGTTTGGAAACAAAATGTTATATACTTCTTTCAGAGTACTTGATATACATTTGGGTTTCCTGTCCTGTCTTTCCCAAAATACTCGCCATCTATCTATTTCCTGAGGAAGGGTTTATGGACATGGAAGATCGTCACCATATAAAGTAATCCATTGTTGGATTGTGTAATTATTCACTACACCATTTTCACTATTTGCTGGAACCAATAGAAGTGTATGCGTTGCGTGCTTGGCCACATTTGCGAAAAGAAGCAACGCTCTCCAGAAAACGTATTTTTATCTAGTCAAACTTCATTTGTGAAAAGGGCGCCGCTCTCCAGAAAATGTATTTTTATCTAGTCTAATTTTATTTTCGAAAGAAGCAACCCTCTCCAGCAAAACGTATTTTATCTAGTCAAACTTCATTTGTGAAAAGGGCGCCGCTTTCCAGAAAATGTATTTTTATCTTGTCTAATTTCATTTGCGAAAGAAAACGTATTTTTATTTAGTCAAACAAACTTCATTTGTGAAAAGGGCGCCATACTCCAGAAATCGTATTTTTATCTAGTCTAATTTCATTTGAGAAAGAAAACGTGTTTTTATATAGTCTAATTTCATTTGCGAAAGAAAACATATTTTTATCTAAGTCTAACTTCATTTGCGAAAGGGGCGCTGATTTTCGCTGAGTCTGAAGGTGGGTGCGCGCGCCCAGGTGCGCCCTCTGGTGCGCACGTCACTGTTTATCAATAATAATTATCTAGCTAATTAAAGTGTGCACGTTTTTAAATTATAATATATATATATATATTATAAATAGCAATTTAATTCTGATTACTCACATGCTTTGTGCATTGTGTAAATATCTCAGCTACTCATTTACTGCTATTTTATGGCTTGTAAACGAATTGATAAGCAATGCTAACTGTAATCTTATTTTTAGTCAATATAGGTACATACTATCGTATTGTATATATATTCATAACATGTTAGTGTTCTCAAAAGATTCTGTTCTGTCATTAATTTATTTAAAAAAAAAATAATATTATTTTTCTTATCATAATTTATATTGATAAAAATTTTAACAATAAGGAGTTACATAACCATTCAAATTATACATTATGTAATATAACAATAATATATTCTATGTCATAATTAAAATTGTTATAATATGATTGTTTCATTAATTTCAGTTTGATGTAATTATGTCCACTACCGAAAATGATGAAGCTACTCTGATTGAAGTAAATCCAAGGGAAGAAGAGTTTCAGAATGCCAAATCTTACCTCTCAAGTCAAATTAATGATTGTGAAATAAGTTTGTAAGATTAACGATTAAATGTTTTTGTTTTTACTATAAATAACAAATATATTTGCTTCTTTCATCAGCTGTATAAAGCAAAAAATTATAATTCTAGGTATTAATTTAAAATTGATATATATATATATATATTGGGAATATAGCATTTGATGGCCAAAATTTTGTGTTAATTGAAGATGGTGTCGAAAATAATTTAATAATATTAGGTTTAGCACAAAATTTCTGTTTGTTATACTAGACAAATTACACTACATTAAAATGCATTATACATACATGTACAAAAAAAGATTAGACAAAGAGGTATTATATCAAAAGAGATTAGTCAAATCATAAGCACCTACTGTTGATATTATAAACAGGCTGGCGGTAATACACTGATTTACTTACAAGTGACAAAAATTAATAAATTGGGTATATGAGAATTATATTGCAGGAGCTTTTAAGTTGACATAACATATCTATGCGATTTATGTTTGAAGTGTTTATATTGAAATTAACAAAATAAATATTAAAAGACTTTCAATAAATGTTACACACATATTATTCTGGATCAATAGACAGATTGATTTATGTTTAATATTCGACAAATAATTTAAAGAGTTAGCTCAAATTTCTTCAGAGTGTGTGACAGAAAACAAAATTATCAATATCACGAATCTGACATCGATTGTAGTTGACATGCTTAATATTCTATGTTCAAGGATTAAACATAACCCTATTTTTACGGTTTTCATCAGATATGATCATCTCGCCAACTGTCTGAAGCGGATCCTACAAGAGCGGCCTTCAAATGTTGCTGACATCTTTGAGACAATGAGCGAGCAGGTGAAGGTAACGAAGGGAGTATCTGACAGTGAGACAGTTGAGGAGAGTCTGGACCGAGTCACTGAGATTGCTCTGGCGAAAATTCAAACCAAGTTGTTCCAGGTTAGAATAACTTCTTAAAAGACACCTCATTAAAATGAAGATATGTATTTGTTTTGTTTAATATAAAATTAATTACATTTACATATTATTCAGGCAGAGTAATTTTATGTTGTATTCAAGTTCCGGTTTAAATAAATTAATTTTTATTAAAACTTATCGCACAGTAACAGATATAAAAAAACTCACAATCAGAAGTACTAATTTAAAGTTGTGGTGGAGCAGGGGCGTTTGCATATATTAATATTTTGCTTAATATTTGACAATATTAAAATTTATTCTAAAAATCTAAATTTTAGTTTCTAAAAATAGATGAACTATATTACATTTAAATTCGTAATGGTTGAGTTCAAATTGTTAGTCAGTTATTCTTTGAAATTTTTCCATCTAAATTTAAAATTTAAAACAAGCTCTTAATTAAAATCAATAAGCTAGAGCGATTTGCAAAAAAACATTCACGTTTAAAAAATATAATATAGATTATTTTTACCCAATACATATAATCAAAAACAGTAAATTAAACCAAAATATCAAACGTAAGTAGGCTATACACATTTTAGTGTAGATATTTTATTTTTTCAATTCTGAACTTTAAAACTTGATAAGCGATTCGTTTAATTAATTACATGTATTCTGATAGAATGTGATTGATTTTTATTAAATCACATCGTCTAATTTTGTATAGCTTTATTTTATTTTTATTATATATATATATTATATATATAAATTATTTGTAGTTCTAGAGATATAATATTATATATCATAAATATTTACATGCTTCTATAGTTATATGTATAATTTTTATTCTATATTTGTTAAGTAGATGGGTTCTGGTATTGTTGGTGACCGCTAAAAGCGTATTTTGAATTAGTTAAATTTAACATATGTTGGTTGCTGATATTTAAATATATTTAAGGTATTATTCAAATTAGGTAATGAAGATACTGATTTATATTATTATATTTATAATTCAAATATGTAATATATAAACAAATTATTAAAAAAAAAAAAACATATAAAAAGTTTACGAGTTATTCATTAGAAAGGAATGATAAGTTTAATTAGGAAATATATTATTTTATAGGTTATATTTTTATAAGAAGTTGTATTTGTTTAGATACGCAGAATTTAAATCGAAGTAAAAATTCGTGAAATGAAGATTATTGTATTGCTTATATGTTTAAAGATACATATAAATGAAGAAGGATTAATAGATCTATATTGTTATGTATTATTTAATTCATTTTGATTTCAGATATATATTATTTATATTTAATTACAAAATATTTAAATATATCTACAATATCATTACATTTAATAAAAGAAGATAAATATGTATTAAAATGGAAAAGATTATTTACCAGTTATGGTATAAGTTTTAGTAAAGTGATATGGTTTATGCTTTACGGTTATGATATACATTATGAAGATTTGAAGTTTTGTTTTCTTGTCAAAGTTAGATAGAAATCGTATTAGTTCCATAAATATTTAAATAATCTGAATTAATGACCCAGATTTAAAATATTAATAATAAAAAAAAAATAGTTGATAAAATTGATTCATGGGAACCCTATAATAAATTTTCAAAATTCGGATTTAATTGGAACATAGTTTAACATTTGTGGGGTCACAAATATTTTTGTTCCAGGGGAATAATTTTGGTGACCGCTAAAAGCGTATTTTGAATTTGTTAAATTTAACATATGTTGGTCGCTGATATTGAAATATATTTAAGGTATTATTCAAATTAGGTAATGAAGATACTGATTTATATTATTATATTTATAATTCAAATATATAAATGTTTCAATAACTAACTTTATTGGAATTAGATGGCAAAACAAAGAATTATAGCAGATAGTTTAGACGTAAGTTATTAAACCACTTTTATAATATATGTTTCCTAATAATTAATGGTACATTATCATTTATATTTATATTGGGATTCGTGTGTTCATAGTAGTAATTTTATTGGGACCGAAATAAATTGGCGAAAGCCTAGAACCGGTAATATAACCAAAAACAGTATATGATGACGGCTATGCAACATAGTCTATTTCTTAAATCTTATTTGGAAATGAAAGTAAAATATGCACAATAGCATATAAAAATATATGAAAATGAGTAGTTATTATTGGCATGTTGTGTTTATTTGGGTCATAGGGCTTTATCAATTTCATAAATGAATAAAAAGAAAAACTTTATTACGATAATACGTTTTATTAGCTACCGATGATGATATACGAAACGTTTAGTTTTTTTTATATGTTATACCCAAATGAAGTGTTTTTTAAAATTTATTTATTTTTTACATTTGTTTTGGAATATAAACTGAGTAAGATTATTGTTTTTACAATATCATTTGTGCTAAAAAGTTGAAACATTATAAGATTTGTCTAGCTTATCAATTGTTTAATATGTTTTATTTTAAAATTATTTTTTAATTAAGCAGTAGTTTTTGCATAATTTCAGGCATAATGTTTGTATTAAATCCATATCTCAAGACTGCTTCGATATGTTCTAAATTTAGTTTTGATAATAATTGTCTCCGGCTAATCTATTGAAATACTTTTCAATATATATTATACGTAATCAACTATTTTTCAATATATCCATTATAAATGACTCGTGGATTTCAAGTACTCTCATTTGTTCACAGCGATCTGGAGCAGAGGAAGAAGAAGCAGCGGAAGAGGACGCTGAGACTCCGCTTCCAAACCTGATGCAGACTGCATTCTTCTTTGAGCAAGCTGGCGTAGGTAAGACCGTCTTTGTCCATCTGTTCGCAACATGCTGGTTATATTTACTGGCAAAACTTTTCTTTTAACAAATTCACTTCTTCTACGGTCTTTCAACTCATTATAAGTTAATCTCCATTATTTAAGCAGTTAGGTGTATGTTTTATAAAACATGGAATATATATATTGGCAAAGAATTTCTTGCAAGAATAATTATATCTGTGTTTAATTTTTTAGAATATGTTATTGTATTAAATAATATTGGTTAATTATTTAAAATTTGCAATTTAACTATTATTTTGTCAATAGTTCAAAATGTTGTGTAAATCACTGGAAAATAGAATAATTAAACAAAAGCTGGAAAATAACAATCAAACATACGAAATAACGAATAAAATAGTGTTTATGTTGCAAGATATTTAGTTTAGCATCTTTTCTTTATCGAATTATTCACACATTTACATCTGTCACATGCTTTTTATCACCATTAAAATGTTTTGAGAAATTATTGAAAAAATTAGAAAAATAAGAAATAATAAAAAAATAAAAAGAAATAAGAAGAAAACAAGTAAAATTTAAGCAAAACATGTGGGAGAATTGTGAGTTTTACTTACAGACATGCGAGGATATTTTTAAACTTTAATACTTTTTTTGTTACAACATCATAATTAATATGATTAACACGATTGAATTAGCTACATAGTATAATGAAATCGGCAAATTATCTACAGTGGTTACCGTGTTTATAACCAACCCACTATAGGCATGAACCGCGAGGAGAGTTTTCGCGTGTGGATGACCTTGAAAAAGTTGATCGAGACCTACCCACTGGAGAAGGTGCGCTTCTGGGGCAAGGTCTTGGGCGTGGAGCAGAACTACTACATCGCCGAGGTGGACTTCCGGGAGGGGGAAGAGCTGGAGGAGGAACAGGAAGAAGAGGAGGAGGGTGATGAGGAGGAGAAGGACGAGAACCCCGATGATGAGGAGGGCGATGAAGGTAGCGGCTACTGTGGTTGTTGTTGTTGCTATTGAGACCGTCTTATAGTCTATACGCGTTTTTATGTGTCAACATTAGCATTTCATGCAAATGTAAACTTTGAGAAGTTTTGAAAAGTGTGCGTTTGGTATATTAAGCTAATTTCGATTGATTTTAATATTATTGATTCACTCGTTCAAGCGCAGACTGTAAACCGAAGTAAACGCGAGGTTTCATAAATTTGAATCAATAAAAATTAGTTTATGTTCACAGAAGCGTGTTGCTTAAACTCAAATGGGAGTGAAAAGCTAATGTTATTTTTGTATTATATAGTCAAATCGTAAAGATTAATATTCACTCAATAAATTGCTTTTTAAAGACATAATAGACTACCAACGGGCTTTCTAGGGAAATGTGTTCAATTTGGTGGATGCCTGTAGTATAGGTTTGGAATAATAATACACACGTAGCATGTAATAGAATAAATGTATCACTAAACAAACAACCTTCTGCTTTGGTTTCATTAGCATTCTACTTTTTCCACTGACCAAGGAATTAAGTTTGATATGTCTTATTGTTTACCGATAGTTTTTATGTAAAGTTTTTATTATTTGAATAGTTATTTTGTTTTAATTTACGAGTATAATGTTTATTGTTATAATATTATAATATGTATAAGCAAAAAAAGATGTACTAAAAACAATTTTTACGTTCCATATATAACATCCATTAAATATGTACAAATTACAACCTTATTTTATATATTTTAGCTGGAATAAAGAATTATACTCAAAATCAGTATAAATCAGTATACAGATAATCAATATAAATCAGTATTAAATTAAATAGGATCATATCAATCACATATATGATCAACGTTCACATACCAAATGTGATAGTTATTTAATTATTTTATAATAATATTTTCATTGTACCCAATTTGTGCATCCGAAATGTAAATATGGGACAAATATATATATATATATAAAAATTATGTGAACAGTTTTATATGTATAACTATTGAATGTTTACCTGCTCAATAAATATTAGTCCCTCCAATTCGCTAATCATTGTCAATTGTCATCGAATATAATTTTAGACTTGTTGGAATCGGCTACTCAAGCCTCACAGGATGGTAAATGGAGTTTTGCATCTCTACTTTTTATTACAACTCTTCATTCTCTGATTTCACTGTTCACAGTTTGCTGTTGGTGCTCTTTATCTAGTGTCATATTTTCACAGTTTGACACACTTATAAGATGTTGTAAAAATAAATTAAACTCTTAAATTTTCGGTAAAAGTGAAATATTTTTTCTATTTTAAAGATTCTACAGAGTTTCTGAGAAATGTGCCCAAAAATAATTGTTGAAATAATAATATTTGTAATTGATGAATCCACTCAAAAATGTTATGGGTTTCTTAAAGAAACGATATATGTATATATAATAATAGAATAACTACTTAGCTTAAATATTTAAATTTTAGAAAATTATTCTAATGATACATACACCTATATACATACAGATTAAAAATTTTAACCAAATTGTATTAATCATAGATAAACTCTAATAATTTGAATTGTTTGACTATTAAAAAAATTAGGTTACAATTCAGACGGCAAGAGATAATTCTGTCAAAAAATCATTCTACATTATAATACCTGTTTCGAATTTACATCTGTAACTGATGCGATGGTATCCTTTTTATTCATATGTTAATTACGTCATAATAAATTACAAAATCATACAATTTACTTAATATTTCAATATTAGTGGGATATTTGCTTCTCACCGATGACATTATCTACCGAACTCTCTCAATTGTATAATGTAGTGACTTATAATATTGAATATGTTATTTTAAAACTAATTGGGCATACACATGACTTTTTTCTTCAGTCCTATTTAATAGTTTTGAAACACCTGCCTAGAATTAAATAGCTGAAATATACTGCAACATATCTACGCTTTTCAAAAAGTTACGTAAAAGTTCTCGGTTAATTTTCCTTTAGTATTAAGTACAAATAAGTTATTTCGTGGCTGGCCGGCTAAGAGGCAGTAGTTTGTATGTAACATTATTCCTCATTAACAAATTAACACATATTGATTGATTATTCTGTATTCTGACATCGCTATACCCTCACGCAGAAATAATAGGAATATCTGCGAACTATTTCGCTCATCTCACATGATTATAATTCTATTTTAATAAAATTAGATTTTTGAGATATATTTTTTGTCGTGACGAAATTCTTGAAATTTTGCATCATGGTATACCTTCTACGCTACCTATTGTTCCTGAAGTGCTCATAGACGCCAACGATGATATACTAATTATATGTCATGTATATGTATGATACATGCTTTAAATGAGAAATATAAATAAACGACAATCATATTCCACTATGTGAACGACACCAGTTTAATATCAACAAATACATTACTTTTCCATTTATCAATCACTCAGTCTGCGCTCAATCTAGTCTTTATTAAATACAACTTAGTTTAAGGTATTTTGACTTCAATCTTTTGAAGATTCACAACTAATAAATTCTACAAAGTTAATATAATATGTAATATTATTATATAATTATTTAATTTTTTATTTATATATATATATTATTTATTTATATCTATATATATTGTATATATATATATATATTATTAATATAAAATAAATTGTACTTCTGCTTTATCGGAGAATAAATTCATAATGATAAGCCATTGTAACACATGATTTCTAATTGTCAATTTTCTTCGTATTGCCATTATTTTCTTACTCACTTTAATCATCCTTAACATTTATTTAAATATTGTTATGTACAACTCGCATTGTCGTTCTTAATTTGCCTACTTCATTTTATTTTTATTCCTATGCTGTGATTGTTGCTTTAAACTGTAGACGAGACCCGAGATAAAAAAATAGTCTAAACTTGATATATAGTTACGAAATGCAGTGCTAAAACACTGTCGCATTTTATTGACGTTCTTGTCTGTCATTCTATCAGAACTGGAGGACAAGCCGCCGAAGATTGACTGGAAGCCACCACCGGTCGTTCCCAAAGAGGACCCGCGATCCGGCGCCAACAAGCACATCTACTTCGTCTGCAACGAGCCAGGCAAGGCCTGGGTCCGGCTGCCAGGTGTGAACCCCGCCCAGATAGTCGCCGCCCGCCAGATGAAGAAATACTTCACCGGCCGACTGGATGCCCCCGTGATCACCTACCCGCCCTTCCCTGGCACTGAGATCAACTACTTGCGCGCTCAGATTGCCCGCATCTCTGCTAGTACCCAGGTGAGACTTGTAGATCTAATAATGTAATAAATTAATATTTTTAATTAACTATATACACACAAATAAGCTACTTTCTATTATTGGTATAGTGTAACAATGAATAGTAGAACAAGTGGTTAATAGTTTTCTTAGAGGATTGTTGCTCTTTAGTCTTACGGTGTCCCCAGTGCAACCTGAAGGACCCGATAACCCATAAACACATTTCCAAACTGGAGTTTGAACCCGCTTTTTTCCTTTTGGGCGACCGGTTGCTTAAACCACAATATCACGTTCATAACTAAGACATCCTTTTCAGATGTATTTTTTAAAACGTTCATAAATTGAATCATACGCTGTATGTCAAAAATTGTATATATTAATTTTATTGTTTTAATTGTTTACATAATATTAAAAAGAATTCATATATTCTTTTTATAAATTATATAAAGTTAATAGTTTACATTTTCCATATAGAAACTATGTATTAGGGCTATTGTGAAAATGTCACCCAGTACATAAAAAGTTATATAGAAATTAAAATTAAACTTTAGAAAAATGAATTATTTTATTTACCTACTTTTTGGTTAAATTAATATAAAATGGTCCAATGTTTGTCGGGAACTAAACATTATAGCTATGGTGGCATGCACCTAGATCTCGCCGATTGGTTTCTACAACTTCGACGAAGAGGAGGAGGAAGAGGAGGGCGAGGGCGAGCGAGAAAACTAACAGGAGAACACTGAGTTCGAGGGGGTCCCAGTGCGCGACTTGGCCGAGCCCTCCCTCGCCAACTGGGTCCACCACACGCAGCACATCCTCCCCCAGGGGCGCACCCGCTGGTGGAACCCGGTGCAGAAAGGCGAGGACGACTTCGAGGAGGACGAGTATGAGGAGGAGGAGAAGGAGAACGCCGATGAGCCGGTGCCGGAGACTGGACCCCCGCTGCTGACCCCCCTGAGTGAGGATGTGCCGCTGGAGCGGATGCAGCCCTGGACGGCCGAGCTGTCGAGCCGACTGATGCCCCAATATGCGGTCGCGGTGCTCTCGTCGAACCTGTGGCCTGGGGCTCAGGCCTTTGCCTTCGGCCGGTGAGTTACGAGATGATAGAGAGAGGATGGAAATAGCGATGGTAACTGTACGAATACACCTTTATCTTCTTTAGTATAATTGTAATATTTTGACGAACACTTCAAATGAACATTTGTAAATTATTTCAGTTAAAATTAACTGCAACCATGTAATGAATTTGTAATTGTGTTATGTTTTATTTCGGAAAATTTTGTATTTAAATGTATGAAACTGAATTAGACCTTTCATTAAATTCTTTAGAATATGAAATTGAATGGATGTTTTTGGAATATTATTCATTGTACTATTACTAGATAATATTAATATTGGAATTACTAGATATTTAAATATTGTTATCTTATTTTTTAAGTCCTTCATAATCACTATACATTCATCAACTTGTCCAAATATTATATTATTCCATGTTGTAAATTTTTCCTGTTTATAATTGTTCTATTTCTCGAGAATCCCGAAAATTGTGAACTATCATATTTGATACTTGTGTTATTTCCTCTGTATGTGTGATGCATCATAACAGATGTTTAAATGCCCATTTATTATTTTTTATATGTAATTTTTTAATATATGTCAAATTTTAAAAGTAAATCCCATACATATTGTAAATGTAGATTCACAGTAAACCATAGTGGAAATGTTGGTAACAGCCAATTGATTCACGTGACTCCTCTTATATATTCTCCTCTTAGCACGTTCGAGAACCTATACATCGGGTGGGGACACAAGTACTCGGCGGAGAACATGACCCCCATCCAGATCCCGCTGGTGATGAGTGAGTTCGCTCTGGGGCCCACGGTGAACGAAGCGGATGACCCCACACCGGAGGAGGAGGCCCAGCTGAAGGCCGCCCAGGCGCACGCAGAGGAAGGAGAGGAGGGGGGCGAGGAGGGCGCAGAAGAGGAGGATGAGGAGGACGATTAGGGGGTGGGGAGTCTCATAACTGGACCATAATATATTTTGTAATGTGCTGCTGACAGTGCTGTGATTTTCCTCTTTATTATATAATATACTATTATTGTACTCAATTGTGATCATCGTTATAAGAAAATTTATACATTATGTATTATTCTTATTTTTTATCTTGTGTAATAAAGAAATACAATTATTATTAATACATGCTCACTGAGTAAGTATTTTTTGTTCTCTCTCGTGGTACTGTTGTACAAATGCGCAATTTGATATTAATTGTTATGGGGAATTATTAAAGTATGCTCTTGTTTCATTTAATAAATCTATAATGGAAGTGTATTTCCAACTCGTGATAACTAATATTAACATTTCATAATACCTCTTAATGCCTGTGCCCACCAAGCGCGACGCGACACTCCGCAAAATTTGAAATACATACTTTTCAATGAACTAGCACCCATCAAGCGCGACGCAACGCGGCAAAATGGAAGTTGAAATATTTCAACTTTTTTTGCGACGCCGCGCGACGAAATTAATAATTTTATATAAAT
>JAUZND010002871.1:0-12589 GCA_034780555.1 Coelogynopora nodosa
AAAAAAAGCTAATAAAGACATTGTGGTAGTGAGTAGATCAAGGCGTCGTGCGTTAAAAATGCAGGGATGTGCGCTTTGTTTAATATAATATTTATGTTTCCTTGTAGCCATTATACTAGGTATCTATATATGGTATCCCATAATTAAGTTGAAGGGACCGAAAAGTAGGTTAAATGTGGTATATAAAATAACGTACTCATAAAATAAAAAGAGAATGATATTTCAATGTTTTTACATAAGTCACTGCATATTCATAACCAGAAATAACTATCAACACGCCTATTTATATAAAATTATTAATTTTGTCGCGCGGCGTCGCAAAAAAAGTTGAAATATTTTAACTTCCATTTTGCCGCGTCGCGTCGCGCTTGGTGAGCACGGTCATTTAGTTTCAATTCACAGGATAGTCATTTCTGTACCGGGCACGGCAACTAAACAGACGACTATTAGGTGAAAGTTTTTTTGTGAGATTTACCCTCTTGTGATGTCAATGATGCTTGAGGCTGGTATTGTCACTGTTCAAAATTGTTCTATTGAAGTTCGAAGTCTGCGGAAACTGCGGATATTTTTATTCGTTACGGTTGGAATCAGTGTAGGCAAGACGAATAAGGATGTCATCAACATATCCAGTGTTAGTGCTGTGTTGAGGACTATTTGAATGTTCCGCGGTTGAATAGCTACCACAAAGAACGAGGATTCATTCGATTCAACCTACGCTAACGTTTGTATGCTGCGACCTTTCGATGGAATTTATTTATGTGGAATAGATTCAAATAAGTGTTGGTAAATCATTTAGGTAAATTCTTTTGATTGAGATATATTTTATGAAACGCTATAGAGATATCGGCAGCGATAAATGACAATTTTAAAGTTTTTTGATAGACAGATAATTCTATGGCAGTATTGTTAAGATAGGCAAGCGTCAGAATCTGGGCGAAACAACTACGATAGACGGACGGCAGTTAGATGAAAATATAATTTTCTGATCAAAAACTTTTTAGCAAATTTTAAATTGATAAACAGTTGATAAAAATTGATAGAGGTCGTATGTTAATTTTGGTAATTTTTTTGAGATTGAGATAACATTGGAAATTTTTAGAAACAGAGAAATTTATTACAACAATATAACTATTATTCTGTTTTTAATTTTAGAGTTGTATAGTGGTCATTTAAGTTCATTTAGACTGAGTTTAAGGATAAGAATATGATAAAACGCGAAGCCCAAAATTGTTGTTTTACATGTAAGTGCTAAATTATTTGCTATTGTTGTTATAAAAATAGTGTAATAATCTATATAGAATAACATTTCTTCAATATTCGATATTTTATTTAGGAAATGTTAAAAGTATCTTTTTTATGTATACGACTAAATCTTTTTATTTTTTATAGTTTTGGATAACAGAGTCACTTAATATTATTACCGATATTGTTATATTTCGAAATATTACATGTTTTGTTAACTTTTATTAATTTTCTGTATATATTAATGAAGTAACATTCCGCTTCATCACTTATTTTAATGCCTATATATTTTAATTGTGTTAATTGCAAAACTGTAATTCAAACTCCAGTTGAAGATTCACCCGAATAAAATAACAAATTCAATGACATGGAATCGTATATTAGCTCAATAAATATATTATTTAGATTTAAATCAAATTATTTGTCTCACCATTGACAAGTTTAAAGGCTAATTCCAGTTTTACTAAACAAGAAAAACAGAGAAATAAAATCATTTCGAAATACTTTATTTCAGATGTTTTCGCGTTGCTAAATTTGATTGATCTAAAGACTGTTTAAAGTGACATTTGTTCATTCTGATTTTAGATTGCTTTTCACAGAATACATTTATAATTCCTAAGAAAAATTAAAAGTGTGAAAAGAATATATAGTAATTTAAACCATGTGTAATTTCATTAAACAAGATTAAAGTGAATATATATCATAACACCTTTGAAGATAAAAATTATCAATACAAAAATTAACCATAAATTTGTTTTTATCCTAAATAATACCATATTAATTATGTGCTTAAAAATAAAATATGATGTCAATCAAACATTAATAATAACTATTTATTTAATGATATTGTATTTATATTTAAACTTAAAGTGACAATGTTTTCAGTTAACAAGTTGGTTTACATTCTTAAAATTATTAGATTATTTCATAAATTAGCTCGCAAAAAATATCTGATGCATAATAACATAATAACAAATATACATTAAAACTAATTGAACTATCTCGAACAAAGAGTAGTTCTATAAATTGGATCAAATGCTTAATTTATTTAAACACTTTTTTAATAAATATAATTTTTGCTATGGATGTCTGTAGGGTGAAATTGTTCATTTAACAAAAAAGAATTTGTATGTAGTAAGCCGATATGCGTCATCGCCATACCAAAAATATAAATAGAATACATACATACACTGCGCAATTTTATTTAAATATGTCTGTGATGGTATAGGGTAGATTCCAACACACCATAAAAACAAAAATATTAAAAACTTATTTTGATTTATTAATAGCTATATATTCCACATAACATAATAACTTTTATATCCTTTTTGGACAACTTATGAAGTAAATAGTACTTATTATAACTTATTTATATATATATATAACTTATTATATAGGTAAATTATAACCTTGCACATTTCCGAGATAAAATACTTGTATTATTTAACACATATAGATTTAATATATACGTTTAAAGTATCTATGTAACCAGGTAAACTGTCTTCCTATTTATATCAAACGTACAGCTTTTATGAAACTTATCCAACGTACATTTTATAGGACCGTTTATATTAAACGTACAATATTTATAATTAATTATAACGTCAAAGAAATTTACGAATATATTATTACGAATAATATGAAATTCACATTTAAAATATCTAATACAATTATCTTAAAAAAAAATTGAAAATATTATTTATAAAACCAGTATTTTTTTATAGTGTATTAAAAAGTGTAGGTGTGAACACACTGATGGCATATTAACAAATATATATTAACTATATATATATATTATATAATTTAAATTAAATTAAATTAAATTAAATGCTTTATAAAAGACAGTATTTTTAAAAATAATAAGCAACTTTTTAATATTTAGGAAAAATTATGTATTTTAGACCGCTTTCAGCAAATGCCTGTTTCAACTAATCCAAAAAGAAAGAAATAATACATAGCATACATTCGTAATTATATAAGTATTACCTTATATCTATGAAAGAAAACCTCATCGATAGAATTTGAATCACAGTTTATGTTGCTGTATCTTTTATTAGGCGTGATAATTCACCTTTTCATTTAAAAATCTTATATATGGTATGGTATATAGGATAAAAAAATAGTCTATTATTTTTTTATTTCCTCTCACCAATGTGCTATGTTAGTTGCTATTATTTAAAAATAAGATTATTCATAATAATAAAAATAATAATAATGACGAACCACGAAAATAAGCGGAGTATAAAATAAGAAAAGTACACAGATAGTGTTACAATTATGATATGAGAACAATCCTCGGTTTCAACATACTATTTTCAAAATATCTAAAATTTGTCTACAAGACGTCAAACTATACAGATGAATGTCAATTATTAATACCCCATGTATCGTTGGTGCTGCTATATATCACTAATTAAAATGATCGATATTTGCAATTAACATCTTAAGTGAATTTGTAGTTTTGAAAGCATGGGAAACACTTTAAAATCATTTATTATTAAGTGATTAATATTTAATTCATGAAATCTTTCTTATTTTATATATTAGTCTCGCTATATTTTATAAATTCCACTTTTTATAGTATTCCATATTTTAAATAATTGAGAGAAAATAATGTATACTTGCTGGCTTAATTTCTTAAAATATAGGCCATAGTGAACATTCAATGTAAAGGTTTTTAAAAAAAATTTACAAAAATGTAAAAATCAAATTTTAGTCAAACAAAATTAAGGTTTGTTATCACTAAATAAATTGTAATTATTCCAAAACATAACATTATATAACTTACGTATCCACACATTGAAAAATAGTAATCATCTTCAGTTAAACCTAAATAAAACATATGCATATGTTTCGACTATTTCATTGTTTTATTATTTAAAAAATATACATAATTAGTTTGCATCAAAGGAGCAGTAATAATAATTTTTCTATTAATAAAAATTAAAATAATACTATCGAATATTTCAATGAATAAAAGTTTTACTAATTGTCCTACGATACATTAATATGTCCTACTAGATGTAAGTTAAACGATGTTATCAAAAAACTAAAAACATAAATTAAACAAATCATAAATCGATTATCACAATAAATTTCGATTATTAAATATATATATATATATATAATTGTCTATCAGTGTACTATTCAAGCTATAAAAAAGCTGTACATAAATATTTTGTTAGAATGTCATGACGTGTGTTTATTCATGTCAGATTTCGTATATATTTCTTTAAAAATATATACGTATGGGTATATACATTAGATGCACATGCATATAAATATATATATATTTATATTGCATATCAGAAGAATCCCACTTGGTGTAGATTATTATCTGCTATAGTCTTTGGCTGTTTGCATGTTGTTTAGTAGAGTGATCCCATTTATTGAAATGATCAATTAATTTGAAACAGCATGTTTCTTAAATGGAGTGGCAGATCTAGGATTACAATATAGTAGAAGTCCGATGTTTAAGGAGAGGCGTCAAAAACCATAACGTTATTTACATTAATTAGTCAACATTTTATTTGAATGGCTACCAATATTTTGAAATGAGGTATTTCTATTATGTGTCTATATGATATCTATATGATAATATAGTACCTACAATATATGAATAAGCAGAGGCGCAACAGAACGTATTGAGGGGTAAACCGCCAAATGAAAATTAGTTAAGGAGCGAGTCCCTCGAGGTTACCCCCTTTAAAGCCGCTACACTAAATTGTACTTTGTAAAATTTATGTCCAACAAATCTGTCTTTGTAATACAAAATGGAAAGCAACGTTCTGACTTTACTTACTTTGTAGAGGTTAATATGATGGCATATCATTTAATGAATTACTTAATTTAAATATATAAAACGAGAGTAATAGTATCCGCGCCTTCAAAAATAAACTTGTGCAATAAAGATGATAGGAAATGAACCGAAATCAATATAGACCATACATCTGTGTCAATAAATGTTTGTCAAATTGCTGGACACACAAATCCGACATAAAAAGAGTAGAGGAATCCAATTATAGGAAACACTAAATTTATAGCAGGAGGTTAATTTGTAAAGCACTATTCAAATGACCGTGGTAGACAGTAACCCTAATTAACTAGGATACCCATGATGGCCAATGGATGGAACATATAGATACAGTTCAATGTTGTACACAAGTGGACAGTGTGCACACGACGTGGTAATACAAGACACGCACAATAAGACGATATAATAAATAATGATTGTAAAAATTTCAATTATTTACTTGTCAAAATTGTATAATTAAAAAAAATATTATTTATAATTATGTTCATACTAAATAATGTCCATTTAATTTAGTTATACATGCTGTACTAATCGTATCAATATATATGCAATAATAAACGTATCACTAAACATATTATTTTAGTTTTACTTAGTTTTAATTATTAAAAAGAAAATATATATGATACCCAATTTAAAAAATATATTTATATATCAATGTATTATAAACATATTTCGTTTAATAATGACAATTTTGTCAAATCAAAATATGTGTAACTATTTTATGATGCATATACCAAGCTTACGCAAATAGTTCTACTGAAAGCGCGAGCCCATTGTGTCATATTCACTCTTCTGTATTTACTTCATATTATTATATTTTATCATGTATTAAAAATAAATGTCAACGCATGTGATATGAGAAATTAATATTACAAAATTTAAAGTATATATTTGTCGAACACATTTTCTATAAAAAAATGTTTGCTGAATAAAGTTATTGATAACATACCCTAATTAATATATACTCGTTAAAAATTACTAGAAAAATAATTTTTCAATTATATAAAATTTATTACAATGTTTAGAAATCGCAAAGCATTCTAAGGATCCAGTTCCAATGGTTAAATAAAAAACGGAACATTTTGAGATCAAACGGTTCATATGAACACTAAATGGTTAAAAATTGAAAGACTGATTAATTTATACTAATATTCCAAACATTTTATATATATATATGAAAAAACTTATACAGAAAACATTCACAAGCTATATGTTATTATTTGAGGATAAAATATTCATTGATATTAAAAACAGTTATTAAACATTATCTACATGTTAACACGGGGCAAGCTATTACAAAGAAATAACAGATATTTTAAATCGATTTTTACCTCTACACTGAGAAATAATATAGGGTTTTAAGTTAATCGCACAAAATAGTTTATTAGTCACTTTGAATACTATATAAAGACTTAACTTAATTTATTTAAATGCAGTTGTTGTAAAAATGGAATTTATACATTTAGAGGTCATTAATTTGGGGGTCATTTCGGCGTCATTTCCGGCATCATTTATTGTTAAGTATATTGCATATATTTTACTTCTTTAGAGGTATAGCAAATATTAAATAATTATATCTTTATTTATTTCGGTATATTTCAACAGGTTTCTCCTCTCAGAATATATTTTTAATAATAATCTAAATCTCTGTGAAAAGAATTAACAGTACCTACTTCACAATAATAAATAACAATGGTTTTAGCAATACACTAAAATATTAAAGTTTCTTGTATATAAGTTCACGTGTATACACCACTTTTTGTGTGATATGTATTTTCAGATGATTGGGAATCCGAAATATTTTTGTTGAAATA
The DNA here is from genome assembly GCA_034780555.1 of Coelogynopora nodosa. Classification (NCBI taxonomy): domain Eukaryota; kingdom Metazoa; phylum Platyhelminthes; order Proseriata; family Coelogynoporidae; genus Coelogynopora; species Coelogynopora nodosa. Next base: position 6,871 of record JAUZND010002871.1, read on the forward strand.
TCTTTTATGAAGACGAAATTATAAATAAATAATGAGAAAAACCATGTCCATTCACTTGTTTCACTAAACAACTATATAATATCAAAGAAAAACTGAAGAGGAACTTCTAGACGTTCGTATGACGTGTCATCTCATGCGGTTAACTCTCGTAATAAGACGTGAAATAAGAAGAAAATAAAAACCTAAATCATTATACTTCACCTCCTTCTTTCTTCGAAATATTGTATTCAGCATAAAGATGTTTTCTTTTAATATCTTATACATACATACATAATAATAAAATTATAGATAAACGACAGTGTTTTCAAAAATAATAAGCAACCTTTTAATATTTGACGAAAAATAATGTATTTCAGAGCGTTTTCAGCAAATGCTTCTTTCAATTAATACAAAAACTAAATATACAATACAAGCATTTATTGGTAATCCAATTTAAAAAGATATCAAAAGTTTAATATTATTATATAGATTAAATATTTAAATCCGAGAATAAAATATAGATTTAATAATTATGGACATAGAAATTCAAAATATTTTTTAAAAGAAAGATTAATCAGATATAAATATGATCAATATTTAAAACAAAATTAAATATTTGTTATAATATTAATAACAAATATTCGCTTAACGCTGGAATACCTCTAAAAATATTAATTTTAATATACTCATTCTTATTAAAAGAAAAAATATGACATTATGTCTATATTTATAGCAAGTTCATAATATAACTTTAAAATAATATTAAGTCTATAATATTATTTTGATGGTGAGTATCAATTCCTTCATATCATATAAATCCATGTGTTATGATTATTAACATTATTGTATAGTGTGTATTTTCCATATCACTATCACTATTTGCAACAAAATAAAGGTGCATGAACTTTTAAATTTAATATATTATCATTATAAGGTTATGTCATAACACCAACAATAACAAAAATTAAGCCACCGGAGATGAGTTTATCCTTGACATAATATACATATAAACGTAAACCTATATTATAAGTATTTAAAATGGCAGCAAATTCCCCCACCCCGAACCACATATTATCCAACTGGTGCAAAATGATACAGGTGAACCTGCTAAAATCTAGAGCCAGTGAACACATTTTCTTACTATCATTTTAGGATTAGAAAATATTTTCTATGGGACTCCATAATTCACATAATCGGCCTGTGAAAATGTGAAAAAATTTTTAAATAGTCATTTTTATAAAATTTTGTTTATGAAGTTGGTTTTTAATATATTGATATAATAATATTCTAAATTTAGTCAATTGAAAAAAAATCATTTGTGGGACTGGACCGTATTCAAAGCCAATGGAAATCGAGAAACGAATATGATAAACACTGAAAAATGATAAACAAATCTACCCCAATTTTTTTTATTATTTAGGTAAAATATATATTACTATGTTTCTAAGGCAAACAAAATTTGGACATTGAAAAAATCTAGAAAAAAACATGGCATTTTATGTTGTTCGAAACAGTACCAACCGGGAATGTTATTACATCCAACAGAATCAAATTCATGTGAAATAATGTTTGTTATCATGAAATATAGTTTATGATATCAAAAAAATACTACATTACTTGCTTCAGATCAGGATATATCACATGACACATTGAAAAATGAAATTTAATATATTTATGGTCCTGAAACATATAGTTATAGATTATTTTTATAGATACCGAACCAATGAATGAATCAATAATTCATTCAATAACATGTGATTAAATAAAACAAATCAGATGTCTATGGGATTTTTGTTATATTGGATCAATTATTTATTGATTTTGTTTCAACCAATGTATTTGGAAGCAGTGGAATTATACAGCAAAAGGAGTTCTGTAAAAAGAATAATATATGTAAACACATTGCACTATAAACAATTACATATGTACATGAAAATATCAAAACAAAAAGTCCAGATCCATATTAGAAATTTCTGTTATTTTGTACATAACACTAAAATATTATATAAAATAATTCTGATAAGTTTCAACAAGATCGATTCATCGGAGATGGACTATTTATATTTTACGTGGTCTAGACCAGTCAATATGGACCTATACATATTGTCAGATCACATGATTCAATAAAATAGCATTTTCTGCTACTCAAATCGCTCGAATACTAATTATATATATAAAATTCAAAACAAGGTATATATTATGTATGTACCTAATAAGAGCTAAATGTATCAAAGGTAATGATGATTTCTAGGAGGTGTACACCCCTTCCAAACGATTACCATGTATTGTAAATCACAAAGGGGGTGGACACCCCTTCTAAAAGATGACCATGTATTGTAAATCACATAGACTGTAAACGTAATATAATTTATAACGTATTCATATTCAACATCGCTTTAATAACTCTAAACATCTCTGACTTTAACAGGCGCGCAGCCAGGAATTTACCCCCTGGCTGTGTGCCTGCTTTAATATAAATTCAAATGATAGAATTTTCATCATCCTGAATTTACAGAAACAGTCTATGTAGTATAGAAATTTGCTCATCTAACAATTCGATGTAATTAATTTTAATGGATACTTAATAAATACATGTATGAGAAAATTTTAAGTAAATTGTTTTTGTAAAAAATTGCAGGAACGATTAGTCGATCTTTAATTCAAAATAAATTAGTGGAATACAACGTAATTGTTCCGGTGGAATACAGATGTTAGAGATTTTCAAAAATAGCCTAAACAGGTTCGCAAAATTTATATGTATTAAATAAACTATCTAATTTAATTGTTGCAGTGTAAAATCATTTGAACTAACTACATACGTACTATATACCCACTGTAAAACAAATATACTCTAATTTAGTATCCATTATATAGAAAAACTAAACATTTCCTAATATAACATCTAGATCGTGGAATCATAATGAAAGAAACCAACAAAAAACGAATCACTAAAATTTATTTAAATCGTGTTATGTATATATATATGTTTTAAATATTAAAACAAATATATTCCGAAAGAAACGTTACGCAAAAAAAATTAATTTGCAAACAAATACACAGTAATGAACAAAATTTAAAAATATGTATTTGTAAATGAAAAATTGTATGAAGTTATTGTCATTTTCTTATTTTGTAATATTTGTAAAACCTTTATTTACAAATTCGATATGTTTAAATGGATGCATTAAAACATAATACATTTATAAAAAAAATTGTGGAAGTTGACGGAAATCATTCATATTATGGTAAATTATATATTATTATTTGTTAACTCTTTTTGGTATTGAAAATGAATTCACTTTATAATTAAAAGAACAATACCATATTAATAGTATAGAAATTCAACTTATTCTAACATGTATATTTGTAAATAGTTTTCTTTTTTATATGAACGATTATTTGTTTGTTGGTCACTTGCAAGCAATGTAATCGGCAATCGATAAATAATTTTCATTTGATATAATTAAAAAAGGCTGCTCTGAAATACCCGATAAAGGAAATATGCGCTGAGAAGCTGCAAGACGATATGAAGTGCAGAGGAGTTAATTTTAAGAATATATGTAATTCTATTGTTTTGAATAAAGTTTATTCACAGATATTATCGCCGGTTAATTTAAACTCCAAACATTTTGTAGATCAGAGGTTTTATTTAGAGAATTTTTTTTTTTAATTCTTTAATAAAATAGCTCTTTACTTTTTTCATATATGCTAATAGATAATTTATAATGGTTTCAAAACTTATTAAGTAGGTTATATACAAATATTCAAAATATATAATTCAATAAACGTTGTGAAAATAAATATTAAACTTAATTGTAAACAACCTTATGTATTATTTATGTATGTATGTATATATTGTTCATAGACTTGACATATTCGCTTCATAATCGCAAATGATCACAACCTAATTAAAAATAAGGTCCTCTTCAGTATAAGCTATACTTGTGTCGTGCAGACAACTTAGCCACATAATTTTATATGCTATATAATGACTTTTTGACTGCCCATTGCCTTATTTACGATGGAGTATATATAGACACAGTGTCAGTTGCAATACATTATACGGGGTGATTTTCAAATATTATAAATTGAATATAGAACGAAAATATATCACCTACACATATTAGAATAAATATTTTCCTACAACACTTATAAGTACTTATCGTGCTGTTGACATTCTAGACGAATGAATATATTAATCAATCTTTCAATTATTTTTCTGAGTTTATTTTATCAAATTAATTCTTAGTCAATTTAAATTTATTATTTCTTTCGGGAGAAATAACTAATTGTATTGTAATTAATTAGAAAGGTAGGGGATATGAACAATACATGATAAATAAATGAAATACATTAAAAAATACACGACAATATATTATATATTTTTTCATGTTTATTACAAACGATTGGTAACACATTTTAAACAAAATCTAAATACTTAAATTTATTAGTTCTAAAAACCAATTTACTTCACAGTTTACCTGACTGATTATTCTGAAATATTCAACCAAATAGTATATGCCATACACCCATAGTAATCTCTAACCAATTATTATTTTTTAAAGAATAATTTAAAATATATCATAGCATATTATCGCTATATTAAGAATAGGATTAACCGTGTAAAAGTATTTTTTTACATTATTATATAAAATTACGTTATATTAAAGAAAAACTTTTACTTGTTAGGCCTACCTTTATCCCTTCCATATCTATATATATATATATATATATAAGTTTCAACAAATGTTTAAATGTACATTTTTGATACGAACTTTTAGTTTTAATCAATTCTAAAACTGTATTTATTAGAAGCCTAATAAAACTAATATCATATTAAAATATGCTGCTGGTATGTTAGAAAGCTGAAGGCAAACAAACCGTGACATACATTGCATCATGTTTTGATTAAATGATCTGTATTTATTGATATAATTTGAAAAACCAACGATAAAAGCTTATATAGCAATGATATCGCTAAGTTATTGCAAATATCAATATCAATGACATTGAATATTATACATTGAATAGTTGTTTTAACCCTTCGTGCACGTCTAATTAAACACGCCTAATTAAACACGTCTAATTAAACACTGTATTCGTGCCATTGAAACAAAAACAGACCTATCATAAAAGGTTATTTACGTGTTGTAGTAAGATAGATAATATTTTTGATAAGCACATAAAGTGCCCCTTGATATCTGAAATTCAAAAAGAATCCTGAACATGAACGACTTGTTAATCCAAATGGGTTCATTCTTTATTCACTACCTCCAACACCATACCGTTCCTTGTCAATAAGAGTCGTGCTCAACGAATGCTCATGTGCAAAAATCGATGTCTGGGATTTGTAATTTGAGTCAAGTGAAGGAGCAATTCAACCAGCAAAAGCTGGTATGGTCATTCAAAGTCAAAGATTATTTGAATAAGGATAGCTTTAAAAATAATTTTGGAAATCGGATGATCGACAATTGTTTTCCCAACTATCAGTTCAAATTCTATTTCTTTTTTTCCGGTGCTGTATTTTAAAAATATGTGTATAGCGAACACCCCCTGCACTAACATGCGAAATGGTTAGTTTTGGTAAAACATCTAACTACAAGCTACAAAATATATAAACTATATAAGTACTATGTAGAAAATTAGGGTATATCCTAAATATATATCTCCTCAGTGGACATTCTACTGCTAATTATTTGCCTTAATTTGGTTTGTCTAAGGGATTGGAGCAAAGTTTTTA
>JAUZND010002872.1:0-11012 GCA_034780555.1 Coelogynopora nodosa
ACCTTATCTCTCCCTGGCAGACAGCTGTGTCTGTCGAGTGTTTAGCAACTCTTCTGAGTTTGTTCAGAATGCCAAAATTTGTAAAATTGTCACCGAAATATTTGTAAGAATTATAAAGCCATTAAAAATATATATATTAGCTGGTGCAGATTACTTTTTTTTATTAATGTTTTATGACTTGTGATGACGTCATGATTATCTTAAATTATGTGAAATCAATACTTTACCAATTCATGGTTTTAACATTTTTATGTATTATTAACTTATTAATTGTCAGTTGTCATTTTTGTAAATAAATAAATAAAGTATATTAAATTATGGGATATTGATTTTTAGCTGTTTAAAAGTAATCAAAATGCTGTAACTTCACACTCCTTTTTTTTAAGATAATTTATTCTAAAATGGTAATGAATATAGAGCGGAAATTTGTATCAGTTATTTGAAAAATTACAGTTATTGTCAAACTCGCCATACAGTGAAATTAATATGGCATCTTTTTAATTTTCATTTTTGTAATAGTAATTTAATGATTATTGAATTTTTTCACTGCTTTGCAGTATATAACATAATTTCTGTAAATATTGAAAGTTTTCATCCTAAACCACAGCATCCGCCCCATAATCGCTGTATCATCGCAATTTCCGTTAATCAAGATTGGAAACCCTGCTGTTTTACTGCTTTAATTATATCATTCAATTATTTTGAGAGAGGGCATATAAAATATGCCAAATAAACAGAACAGAATACACACTTTTAAATAGCGGAAGATATTTTATTATGGATCCGTTAAATACTAGTTAACAATCTATAAGAAATTTCTCGATTAACTGCAATGACAATTATTTTTAACATTTATCTATTGTATTATGTAGATGTAATACTTTTGCGAGCCTCTCAGCATCACATAATTTATTAAATATCATAAATTTTGACAAAAATTATATTTAATATTATATGAAATTTACAAATATTGTTATAATATGCTTATTACATAATTTTTATAGAATAATTAATATAATATTTTTTCTTCTATAATTTATACGATAATATCCATTATTATTACATATCTGATTAATTTATAAACATACAATTATCATAAATGTATTTTTCTGAGTATTACTCTGTTCCTAGAACTAAACCCGTTAATTAAAACATGTCTTGTATCTCTGCCAGATTTTAGCGGGAGCAAACATGAACGACGAGACCCTGGAGCGTCAAACTTGTCTCCATCTGGCTGTGATCAATGAGCGAAGTGATCTGTGTCGATGTCTACTAGATAGCGGGATTGAGCCCAATTCTCAGGACAACCAGCTCAACACAGGTGTGTGTAGTTTGAGTATATACAATGGCCTGTCGTGTGATTAACGCACAAGAAGAAATGTATGTGATATAAAGTTAGAAATAACTAGTTTTCTTAATATCATTAGTTTAGTATGTGATATTGCTAAGTTAGTAGTATGTTAATTATTAGTTTCGAATGCGAAATACTCTTATTCATCTTAAATACACTACGGTGTGTAACCTGAGTTGTTTTTGTACATATTTATTATTGGTTTTAATATTTCATAATAATAGAATTGGTATAATAAATCACTTTTTGTATTACCTAAATTAAATTGACTGAATATTTAAAATACTGTGTTTATTAATATGTGGAAAAGGTGCATGACAAGTCAAATGAGTTTTTCTTTTTATAGATATTTATTTCCGTTATTGATTTCACAATATGTTGATGAATTATAAATTAATTAATATTTACGCTTGGTAAACACCGATTGTTGTATTGTTATGTTTTACCAGTGTTTAAATAGTTATATTTTCTAGTAAAATCTTTTAATTTAAAGTTATCTAAACCAATCAAATTGCTACACTTTGACCTGCTGCTCTTTCATTGGTTGAACTCTTCTCTTCTTAAGCGCTTCATCTCGCCATGAAACAGGGCAGTCGTCCAATCATCAGTACTCTGTTAGCTGACTCCAGAATTGATCCCTTCATTATCAACATGAAGTGAGTCACTCTTGTTTGTGATATTATTATTTAACGCGGTGGTCAAATTGGTAAAGAAGTCATTGAAATGTGATGACTATCTGTAAATATTTGTAATTTTAAAATACTGAGAAATTGTTGTAAATAATTATAATATAATCTTACTTAATTTTACACAACTAGTGTTCTGTAATCTTTACAAGGTTCTTAATTACGCCTCAGGGAAAACTCAGGGAATTTCGTAAATATTAAAATCTCGGGGAGTTTTGGATAATCTTAAATTCTCAGGGAAAACTCAGTGGATATTTTTTATAATTTATTGATTTCAGGGAAAACTAACGGGAATTTCAAGATTCAAAATGATGAAATGTTTTCATTACAATATTTATAAAGCGCACACTGTATTATCCTAGGTATACAAAAATATATACTTTTTATTTTTAAGAAGATTGTGTAGGATTATGTTGTCAAGCACAATGAAAGTTACTTCTATAATTGTGAATGTTTTGTTTTCTACTTAGTTGTTTGTAAATTTGACTTTTCTCGCTTTGTCATAATATTATATATATTATTGTTTTATGAAAACTGACTCCGAGGAAAATATTCCTAGAAAAGTGTACAAAAATGTTCTTTTATTAATAAATTTTTTTTAAACTAAATTTCTTTCACGAATATTTACGAAAATTGTAATAGAAAAATATGCGATATACAATATATTCGATATAGATAAACTTGTATAATTATATCTTAACCATTCATACTTTGTAGGCATAATACGATATCATGTATATACCTCATATTTAAGTATAACATTTCAGAATTATTTTTGTATCTTCTTAAATTTGATATGAAGTCCTGTAAATCAATTTAGGTAAAAGTGCAGTAAGCTAAAATGTATGTTGATCTAATATCCTGTAATGATTTAATCCATCTCATCTCAATCTCCCCGTAGAGGGGAAAGTCCACTCCACCTCCTAGCACGATATGCCAAAGAAGGAGCTGCAACCATCTTCGAACTTCTTATGGATCGATATACGGATTATCCGCTCGATATTGGCGATGCGTCCGGCAATACGCGTGAGTTGTGTAATGCTGCCTCTCTTCTTCTGACCTTCTAGTCCGTATGGCTATGCGGCGTTTAGTTGACACTTGTAATTGTTACTTGATGTTGCAATATAAACGTTACTTTATGATTATGTAATCGAGATTACTACAATCTATTGATTATTAATTAAAGTCTTCTCTCCTCTCCTGGTTCCCCCATCAGCCCTCTTCCTGGCCTACTGCGCGGCTAACTCTCGTCTTTCAGTGGCCCTCTTGAAGCGTGGTGCTTCACTGGGCTGCATCAACAATGATGGAGTGACTCTGTTCAACCAACCCAGATCCTCCAATCAGCTGCTTCATTCCCTGCTGGGTGAGTTCAGTTCAGTTGAGTTGAGTTGAGTTGAGTATCGATCCATGCGGAGAATACTCAGTAGAGTAGATTTGAAACTGTATAAGGATCAATATGGTTAGTGGAGTTTGCTAAATAAATAAATCAATTAATGATTCACTGTTATTTGCAATTTGGAGAGTTTTGAACATTAATTTAAAAATGCTAAATAACCCACCTGCTTCAAAAGAGCAGTTTATATTTTGCATAAAATAAAAGATAGTCTACTGCAGCTGTTAAATTCCATAAATATTATTATTCCATTGTAAATTGAATTAATCTGTAAAAAATGTAAATAATTAATATATCAATCCATATTAGACATCATTATTAAGTTTAGGTTTTAGTTTTATACACAACTCAATCATCTATTAATCAGAGCAATTTTTTGTAATATCATGTTAATGTTAATTATGATCATGTTAATGAAAAGGATTTGTATTTCACTTTTTACTAAACCGTATTGATTTATAATATGAACAAACTATTCTTAATTTAAAAATGCAGAAGTAACTCTTTTTAATTGAGAGTTATTTAAGATTAACCAATAGTTAAGCTACAGAAATTTAACATATTGAATTATTATTTAATGTCTTGGAGAAATGCTTTAAATGACCTTATTTTTTAGTCATAATGATCAGTGCCTGAAACAATTATTTAATGTTTGATTCATATAACAACTAATTAAATATCACTAAAATTCTGACAAAGGACTTGAACTAGTCCTGACATTGGGTGCCCATGTACCTCATCAACTGTATTGTTCCACCCCCTTCCCATGTCGGTCCAGACTCACTGGAAGAGGAGCCAGGATGGAGCGAGGGGGACATGTGTCTCCACTGTCGAGTCAAGTTCTCCATCAAGAACCGCAAACACCACTGGTGAGTGTTGTGCTGGTTCCTAACACGTTCTGATGATATAGTTCTGATAAAATTCTGAGGATGCGTCGAGATTAGTTCAGGGTTCCCGCTATTCTAGAAAATCTCAAAAGGTCATGGATTAGATTATGTAGCATAGTATTTGAATTTCTTTCTGGTATTGTAAACAATGTGGGAATCTTTTGGTCGGTAGAGATGAAAGCCATTTGGTTCCATTCAGGTGTTATAGATGTGTGTTAAATTGATTTGGTTTTTCGGATAGGTAACATAATATGGTCTGCATTTCTGGCGTGTTCATTTGCTTTTAAGCGCATATAATTGTTTATAAATTACAGAAGATGCAAATTACATGGCGTGCATTTCTTTTATGGTTAATTTATAGTTTTGTGTAAATGTTTGTTCTTCTGAAATTAAGTTTTTGACAAAGAAATTAGAACTTTAAATTACATTATTAAAGAATATTTGATATCCAATTAATCATACAGTAAAGACAACAGTTATTAAAGCTCATTGGCGTAAATGAAAATAAATCCCAATTAATAGAAATTTTTATGAATTTATTTCTATTTCTATTAATTGGGATTTAATAATGTAATTCAAAGTTCTAATTTCTTTGTTAAAAACTTAATTTCAGAAGAACAAACATTTACACAAAACTATAAATTAACCATAAAAGAAATGCACGCCATCTAATTTGTATCTTTTGTAATTTATAAACAATTATATGCGCTTAAAAGCAAACAAACACGCCAGAAATGCAGACCATATTATATTACCTATCCGAAAAACCGAATCAATTTGACACACATCCTCCAACCTGATATACACATCTATAACACCTGAATGGAACCAAATGGCTTTCATCTCTACCGACCAAAAGCTTCCGCATTGTTTACAATACCAGAAAGAAAGTCAAATACTATGCTATATAATCCATAGAGCCATATGTGTGGGAATCTGCTTTCATATTGAGTCCGCTTACTTATTGAGTAAAGAATATATAATTATAATAATTGTCATTCAGAAATATAATTTAATGCACCTACATTCAACATTTTAAAGTAATAATTTGCATAATATCCTCATAATTAACACTCAAACTTCAAAAATCATGAATAAATAGTTTTTTCGCTCTTCTGAACAATCGTGAAATGGTATTATTTCGTTTGGGACTTTAACACGATGATAATTAGAAAAGAAAAGAAAAATTAAAATAAGTCAATAGCCGCACCATAAAAAACGATAGAAACTTTTTGAGCAGTGTATTTTCTTTTTGATACATATAGTGTCACCATAGTGTGATACGTGACATGCGTTACCATGACTCTGTGTTACCATCATGTGATACGTGACATGCGTTACCATGACTCTGTGTTACCATCATGTGATGACATATTATAAGAATATTTTGGATTCTTAGCAGTAAGCCTTATGAACTGTTAATAAAAAAATTAAATCTGGTTCCCCTTTTTTAATTGTTTTATGATGTTTTATTCTGAAATTCAATATTATTCAAACTAAGTTATTTTTCTTTTGGAACGTGTTATTTATTTTCTATTTTAAAATAATAAAAAATGTCTCATTCAATTTTTGGTTGTAAAAAATCATATTCGTGTAATTTATATATAATAAACAATTATTCTTCTTATTTTACATTTTCGTGTGAATTCTGTCAAAATATGAGATACCTTGCTTTAAAAATAACGCATTCATTTCGCATGTTTACATGATTTAATTTAGATGTATTTATCAACCTCATAATTTAGATCACGAAGTGGAAATTTAATTATTTTCAGCTAACTCTAGAAGAACCAGGGTGAGGGGTCATTTTGCCACATCCGTGTTTGATACTTTATTTAATTGCTCAAAATCTACTATGCTTGTCGTTCTTAATGTTCAGTATCTGCCTAATTCTTAATGTGCTTCCGATTCCATATATTTTCGTAGAATATGTAGAAATTGTAGACTTAAAATAATATAACAATTGCCAATTTTAGATATTTAAAAAAATTATTTATGTTTTTAAACTGAAACTTTTTTGTCACTTTCGTCATACATTATTTCTGCTAGAAGTATTGTTTGATGCTGTTAATAACTATTGTTAATAATAAAAAATATTAACTAATAATTAAAAAGTAGGCTAAAACAGTTTTTTTCACTTTGTTTTCTCACTATTTAATACATTATGATCGGCACATTTATTTGTATCACTACATAGACAGCTAACCCATCGTCTGATTGCAAAACAAATTATATATTTGGAATCGCCTTGAAGAACAACACCATAATGTACTAAATTAACAAGTTCCTTAAAATTCAGAAACTTTCTCAAATTTCACAAATTGGCCTACATTTTTTAATTTGTTCAAATTTCAAACATTGTAATGATTATTTTTTTATTTTTTAGATTTCAAATCACAACGATTCATTCAATTACATGTTACGCTTACAATATGTTCTATTCTGTCATCTCTGATCTATAATAGCCTCTTACTAAAATTATATTCTTGTTGTATTTCAATCAAAGAAGCCTCTTATATAATATACATTGAAAGATGTGGAAACTATATATCTTCACTGCCAGAGGAATCTTGTGAACTTGAATCCTGATCTCGACATATTGAAGCATAGATCAGATCTGGCTGTTAGTGAATCATACTATCTGAGTTTAAGTTTTCCAAAATCGTCAGTGTTTCATGAAGGAAATCATGATATTCTACTCAACAATGGCTCAATACTTGAGGAAAAAATTATATTTGGTCAATCTGATTTGAATCATCGGTTTTGGCTACCCCTCTCACAAAACTTTAAAAAAATCTTACTTATTGATTATGATTTTTTCTCAAACACAATACCTGGATGATTATTGATCAGTAGTTTCATTTTTAATAATTGCTGCTTGGTTTTATCGTTTTCCTTTTTTGATACAGTTTGTCAAGTCAAGTGCATCATGATGTTAAAATGTCACGACTCTTGTCAAATGGGAATGATTATCTTGAACGAGTCTTCAAATCAAAATAAGCAGCTTGTGACAGAGTCTGTCAAACATGCATTGTTCTTGGTTTAAGTTCACCATAAATAGAGTTTGAGTTTATCATCTCTGCTGGTGGAGATCCTTTGTCCTTTCCCGTCACTAAATCAAAGATGATTTCATTCAGAAAGTTATCTCCGATATAAAGGTATAAAGCTACAAAGCTTGACGATCTAAAGAAGTTGACGCCGAAAGACTTAAAGAGCTGGATCAATTTAAACAAGGTCAACATTTGGGGAAAGCTGACTTGCAAAATGAGTAAGCGCCAATGGCCCAACAGAATGCCAGTTTCAGACTTACTGCAGCTCTCCAAAAGTCAGATATGCTGCAATGCACAACTTTCCTGTTGAAAGAACTACATTACAAATGTTCTGAAGTAGAAGATGATAACATCTATAACAGGAAACGAAAGATTGAATATAACGTGTTGTTGATATGATGAACATCTTATTCTCTATATTACAATGTGCTGTCTACGTTGAATCAAGAACTTAACACATCATATCACGTCATATTCTTATGTCTATTGCCGCATACAACCCTCTATACATTTGATTGCTACGACAGAGTTAATTGTTATTTTTCTAAAAGTTTCTAAATACTTGTTTTAGTTAGTCCATTTTCAGATTAAAAAGTTGTATATTCAGTTATACATAATATATTATCTCATTGTTACTTTCCGTATAAACGCAAAAGAAAAAAACCACAATATAATTTAAACTTTTATTACAATTAATACAAAAGATCCGAGCTTTCAGACCATGATAATGCCTTCTTGATCAAAGGTGAAAGCTCGTATCTTTTATATTAATTGTATTAAAACTTTAAATTATATTGTGGTTTTTCTTTTGCATTCCTCATAAGTGAACATTACTTGTCTTTATTTATTACGTTGTATACATTGTGGATTACATCACACATTGTACTAGTGGGTTAATTTAACCGCCCCCTTTGGCTAAATAAGCTTCGACAATCACTCTGGTATTTTGCTAAGGTTAATATTAAATTCTCGTTTCCATCATATTCCAGTCGTCACTGTGGAAGACTTCTCTGCGATAAATGTTCCCCCAACAATGTTCCCATTGTCAAGTACAACGTGAAGAAACCAGTTCGCGTTTGCAATGTTTGTTTCAACTTTCTGAACAATCCAGAAAATAGATGATCAACCATTTTATACACAAAAGCACACACCTGCCAGCAGCAGCCTTTATTTATTTTTATTCACTGTATTATCTAATTTTCCGAGTATACTACTTGTCATTTAAAAGTAATATAGTTCATTATATAATATTGTATTATATATATAATTATATTTTATGAACAATTTAAAAGCCATTTTAAAAGCAATATATTTCTCTTATAATATATCTAGGATATTATTTGTTTATAATTGAATACTAGAGGATAATAATCTATATTGTTATTATTTGATTTATTGTTTGTTTACGTATGCGATAATTATGTGCACAATTATTACGAAACAATGTTGGCTCACCTTCATTTCTGCATAATAACTAACTATTTTGTACATAGAACTGATGTATTTATTATAAAGTTTACTATATAATATTCTATTCCTATAAATATGTTATTGTGTCAGTATTTAAATATAAAATTCTAGATTTATTTCCAGCTAATATAATGTATTGTATCTCAATAAATTGTTCAATTAATTTTTATTTGGTGTTACGCACAAAAAGAAGAGATTATTGTTAATCATGAAGTTCTAATTAAGTTTTCGATTATGACGTCTATAATTTCAATTGTTTTAAGCGAATCAAATAATTAAATAATCATTTAATGGTGGTCTTTAGTTTAATTAATTTAGTCCTTCCATAAAATTATGATTTTTTTAATGTAAATAAGCGTAGATCTAGTCTTCTAGTGTCATATTAATAATTATGTTAATAATATTAATAAAGGCTTTTATTTTCAAAGTGTTAGTCGGCAGTCGTACAAAGTAACACAATATATATAGAGCACACAAATTCATAATTTCATATAGTACCCTGTTTTATTCTCGAAAATATAAAATGGGCCACTGCGATACGTTTATTTTACGAGCATTTTTATGGTAAACATTACGAAGCTTGAGATATATATTAATTAATAAAGAAAAAAACTATAGTGGGTTAACTGCAAATAATTCGAACCATCAATTTTACATGTTAAATTAATTTAAAGCTTTTGAATCATAGTTTATGAACCATATAATAATTTATGAACCACGTAATATAATATTTGCATCATGTTATAATAACATAACCATGATTCCGGACCATATTATAATATCTGCACCATGTGTATAACTCACAATTTCTGAACCAAACTTCATAATCGTCGAATTTCATATTTCCTATATAAAATGTTGCGTAATTTGTCTTCGCCGTATTTTTACCTTATTAAGGTGGCGCCATGGTGTTTAATATTAAGATCGATAAAACTGACTTTTCTACATGGAGAAATGAAGACATATTAAGGAAACATAAACATTTATTATTATATACAAAATTTACATTTACATATATACATTTATATTAATTTTCATATTATATATACATTTTATTATTTATATAGTTTTTTTAAATTATATATACATAGGCCCCTACAGTCTATAAAAAATTATGTCCATGATAGCTGTATGCCCATAAATAATTAATTAGTAAGTAAAAAGTTAGTAATCAGCGCGTGATGCAACAATTAAATCGATAGACTACACCGCGAGGGCAGTCTGAATCACATTAATTTAAAATATATATTAGAGAAGCTTACACTGCCATGAAAAAAATCGAATGTAGAAAAATGAAATGCAGTTGTGTGTACATTAACAAATGTTCAAATAGTACATCAAGTTTTATAAAGTAAATATATAATCTTTTATATATTAATATAAATATTAAATATACGTATATAAAACAATGAAAGTTCTATATATATATAGTTAATTATACATTTAGAACAGCATTGTTCTTAATGTTAAAAAAATCCCTAATATGTAATATACGTTCGCGATGTAAATTAATTGATAACATATTCAACAGATATATATTATACACATTAGCATATAGTATATATTGTAACTCTTATTATTAAGTTATTCAATTAAATTTTACTGCAGAAATTAGACAATTAGAAATGAACAATTACAGGTTCCAAACTTCACAAGATGATAACAAATTTCGATATGTTATTATTATATCATAATCTATATCAAAAAGTTATCAATATAAAGTAAATAATGATGACGACATAATATATAATATATTCACGACAAAATCATCGTCAAAAACACTGATTTAGTATGGTTATGTATTTTGTAATATGTCAAATGTTTATGTTATACCTATATTATTTATTAAAAATATTTCTGCAGATTTATCCCTATGCGAACGATTTATGTATCTTCACACTGTTACTCATTAAAACGTGGAAGAAGCAAAGTAAACGGAACTGAAGGAGGAGATTTTATAATAGTTTACCTCAATTATATCCCTATTTTAAATATATATGCCAGAATTATAGTATAAGCCTAATTTAATATATATGCCAGAATTATAGTATAAACCTAATTTAATATATATGCCAGAATTATAGTATAAGCCTAATTTAATATATATGCCAGAATTATAGTATAAGCCTAATTTAATATATATGCCAGAATTATAGTATAAACCTAATTTAATAT
>JAUZND010002873.1:0-12586 GCA_034780555.1 Coelogynopora nodosa
TTTTAGGAGTCCCTCAAAATTTTAGGATATTTTAGGAGTCCCTCAAAATTTTAGGATATTTTAGGAGCGTGGACACCTTGATATATTGATGTCCCTAGCCTATATATAAATATTCCCAGTTACTAACAGAGTGTTTTAGAGAATGAGGGACCCTAGGAAATCAGGGCTCCCTTATAGTGAATGTAAATGCCAACAGTTGAAGAATAAAAATGAAGGAAGGTAGCCCTATAATTATGGAGGATATATTTTGAGTGTTCCTTATAGTTTGTTAGTAATGAAGAACCCTCTTTCACATTTATTTTAATCACTTTAAAAGAGCTGACGACGTCCCTGATATCTACTAGTGTGCATTTAGTGTACATTTGCTATTGAATGCTTCTGAAAAAGAATTAAATTTTACATGATGACTTAATTTTCTTAATGACTTAAATGTTTTTAAAATGTCAACAAATAATGAGGAAATTTGTTGACAATAATTTCATGTTATCCTATATATATAGTTATTAAATATAAAAATGCAATATAATTGTGTATATATATTGTCAAATGATAAATTTCCGCGATTATTTAATTAAATTTTTTAATGCATGACAAGATACAAATATAAAACCTAATTTTAATTTTTTAATTTTTTATTAACATGTACGTAACATTTAATACAAAATATACATGTATATAATGTATATATATTTATATATATATATAAAGCGGAAAAATTAACAATTGACATTAAAAAAATAGTATACTGAAAAATACTAAATATAATGGTTGTAAAATACTTATTTCAATAGAATGATAGACATTAAAATAAATAAATAAACTTACTTCTGTTTGATGTTGATCGACCCATGATTGAACTTAAGAACACTGAATCTAACTGTTGAATGTTGACGAAACTATCAATGTTGAATTTTATACTCCCGAACGATTGAACAAAGTAAATTTTTCTAGTGGTTTTTGGATTTTCCAGACAAATCTATTTATAGTTGTTAAGTAATTTCTATTTTTAATTTCTGAAAATCTAATTTTGCATAAACAAAAAAAGGAGAAAATATTATAAAATATATAATATTTTAATGTCTAAAATAGGCAAAATAATGTAATACAATGTTTACAAATTTATAATTCATCCTTTTGTTACATATGTTTGTATTTTATTAATTTGAAATGCTGAAATATTAGTATATAATTATGTTTATTATTTATTATGCATATTATGTTAATATTATGTTTATAATATATTATGCTAATTTTCAGTTATAATTTTATATTTTAAATTGTCTACGGGAATTTACGTAAATATTCACAATTTTTATTTATTTGTTTAATGTTTGATTAAAAAAATATTTAAAAAATCATGTTTAAATTAATGTTGAATGTTTAATTTTATCGTAAAATTATATGTCGATGAATAATTGTTATCTTCAAATAATTTACTCATTTTTTAATTGATTGAAATTATAGTTTTAATATATATTAATTTCTGGTTTTATACAATCAGGTAATCCTTCACTGCTTTATATTTTGCTCTATTATGTATTATATATATATAATATATATAGCCTATATATAATTAAATATTAACAATAGAACTGACAAAGGATGTAGTAAAAAATCCACTACTACTATTGTATATTTCATCAGCTTTAGTTTAATTGTCGTTTAATTGATATAAAAATATTCAAACACAAACTATATATACATTATGAAGATTTTCTAAAAATTGTAAACAAGAATTGGTCCCGTTGCATGGTATCTGTTTAATATATAGTTTTAATGAATAAAAAAAATTGTTGAAATTAAACCAACCATTTAAATTATAATCACTACATCGATTATTAGAAATTTGATATTTGAGATTAAATCAAGATATTATATTATAAATATATTCCCAATTATTTATAAATAAATCCACTATTGTATTTGTAGAATCCAAAACATATATATATATTAAATTACTCAAAATGAATAAACATATTATTCTCGTGCAATTAATTATTCTCAATTGCTTTGTTGAAATTTACATAATGTACAGCTAATTTATTTATGTACAACAAACAATCAATAATATACCGTTCAGTCGGCATTGATAATCGTTAGGAAATAAATGAAATATGGATCTACTATAGTAAGATAACTATTATAGTTATTATATAGTATAGAGTGTCTTGCAATTATCAACAATACAACAAATTTAACTTATTGTAGCCTACTATTTGCCTACTTTCAAAACAGTATTCATTATTAGCATTCAATGGCTTATGTGGCAAGCTCCCTGTTTGGGAGTTTGGGAAGATATTTTTATATATTATGGATTCTAGATATGTTTTATTGCTTTATTTGAGGTAAAAAGTGGGTACAATAACTTTTTTTTATAGTTATGCCCAATTATGTAGGCCTATGTTTTAGATCAAGATGTCACAAACAAATAATTTCTTAATAAAAGTATTTGTCATTGTAAATTTTATTGATTGATATCATCAGAAAGTATTATCGAAAAGGATTAAATTTATATATATATATGTTTTACTAACTATGGAGTCATAGACAGTATACCACTTGACAATTTATTGTTGTTGATATAATCGTTTTTCCCATAATTTTCTATTTCATAAAGTTTAAATACTAATTAAAATTTAATAAAATGTTTAGCTCATTGGATGTATACATTGGGTTTTAGAATATAGTTTTGCTTGCTGTATTGATTATAGAACCTACGGTTGTCTATCTATTGATTTTACACCCCTTCTTACATTACTATCAATTCTCGTTCTATTTGCAGTGGTTTGTCGATTCACACTGAAGAATGGAGGAGCCGGTACGCAGAGTAATTCTGCCAAGTGTACATTGGCTTCTGATTCTTTGTGTAGCCATTCTCGTCGTTTGGTTCTCTGTGACACCACCACACATATCTGTTAGGATGTCAGGTGAGAGATCTATATTTTTATTCAGGATGTTTTTGAATGTTACAAATAATTTCAGAAATGGTCTCCATAAACCCTCTCCACCCTGAAGAATATTTACGTTTTTATATATAACATTTCGCTATAGCCTACCATTTGGTTTACATGACATATTTTCTAAATTTACTTTCCTGTAGTAATTAATCGAATTTATTATAGATCTTGTGAATTTATATTATGTAAATTATTTATAAATACACTTAATAAGTCGTTATGTTAAGGATTCAACCATTTAATATTGAGTGATTATAATTCCATGTGTAATATAAAACACACATACATACAAATAATTTTGTTATTATAGTTAACATATTTCACTTAGTTATGTTTAATTGTAATTCCTGTTACTCAGAATTGTCTTTACTATATTAATAAATTGCCTGTTCATTATACATTTAAATGACACGCATTAAAACGTTGTTCTCAGTTAAATAGAGTGGAGGTTGTTGGTATAAAATTAAAAAAGCATTTATTTTCGCGTCATAATAGTAAAGTTATATTGATCTAAACTATAGAGGCATCAGGGGGGGTTAAATTGACCCTCTGTGTTGTCTGATCATTTATTACTCACAATAGACTAATGCTAACATTTTAATTGTCTACCTAATTTAAAGTTTGTATATATCAAAAAGTACTTATAAAGCTTTTAGTTTAAAAGTTTCCGTAATCACTTACATCTTTTGCGTACTTTGTGCTAAATTGTTTTTTGACGCTAACTGATAACTGTTATGATGTCATTATTGGTGATCAAAAATAAGTTAAAAACAACTTATTTGCGCTGCCATATTGAGTTTTATCAAATTTTTGGTTATAAGGTTAAACAACGTCGTTCAATTACATATAATATTATCAATAAAGACTCCGCCGATGTAACCAGGAGTAGGCCCCGTTTGTACTATTTTTTCATATATAATAATCTCCCATATTTAATGAATTATAATTAACACATTTTGTCGCTAAATATAGACATCTAATCAAGCATCTGATAAACAACAAAGGATAAATATAGAGTCACCTTGAAAAACTAAACCGTATTGTACTAAATTGATTGAAAATATATAACTGTTTAGGGTATGTATACTGATATCCCCCCTGGTTAAATTTTATGTTTATAATTTACATAAGTACTACAGTTTTTGTTTTTAAAAATTAAATTATATTATATTATTATGAAAAGTTGGCATATTTAAACCAATGTGACGCGGAAAATGTATTTATTGCTTAAATTAAATGAAATTTAAATCATGGAACTTGACTTTTACATTATGATTGTATTGCTTTTCTTTGCCATACAACATTAATAAAGTAGGCAAGTTACCTATTTCTTATTCTCACACACTTCACTTTTGCCAATTTAAGTATTGGCCTAGCTATATAGCCTACTCTACTATTGTAGTAGCAGCTAGGACATAATTGTTGTTATATATCGAACTACTGGTCGTCTCTTAACTCAGTCGGGGCAAAACTCAAGGTCAACCTGATCGGTGTGTCTGACGGCGACACAATTCGTGTCACCGAGGTCGACAACCCCGCCAATAAGCACCGCGTTCGCTTCGCTTACATCGACGCCCCGGAAATGGCCCAACCCATGGGCAAGGAGTCGCGGCAACGTCTGGTCGCCAAGTTCCAGGAGAGCTCTAAGCGGCAGGTCTACCTGAGTGTTGTGCCCTCGAAGGACCGCTACGGTCGCACCCTGGCTGTGGTCTACTTCGGGACTGAGAACATCAACCGGTGGCTAGTGGAGCAGGGACTCGCCTGGGTTTATATCAAGCTGCCTTGCCCAAAGGTTTGTTGTGAGCGTTAAAAATATTTGTGATGTAGTATAATAAGGTTATACTTTTAATTTTGTCATAAAATAATCGAAGTTATTCATTCTCTGTGAATACAACATTTTACAGAATGGTGGATTATACATTGTATCATTGATTCTCTAATGATCACACTTTGTATATTAGCATTTTCTTTTAGTGAATTAAAATGTTTAACTGTTTCAATTTTCTTATATTTACATGTTTTTGTCATTGTATTGTCAGCTATATGTGTATACTTATATTTTTAGAAACTAGACCAGAAATTAAACTTGATTAAAATTAAACTAAATTAGAAACTAAATTAGGCCTATAAAATTAGGCGTAGGCTATATTGAACTCATCATATGCTGGAAATATACTGGATGCAATATGCAGGCAATAATATATGCTGGAAGAATGTATTAAAACTAGCTGCTGCATGATTTATTATACTTAATTTGTTATATTTCATCTTCCAATGCAATATACCTATAATTAGTAGTATTTAATCTTCTCATGCAATATATATGCTGAAGGTGTGATATCGCGTATGTACATATAATATGTAGGCCTATGTATGATGTGTTCCATTTCCGTTTCAATATCAGTTGAGTAATATTTAATTAGTATGAATATAATTTCATAAATAACTGAAGTAAGTCACGAATTTGATTTATTTTAATTTTAAAAAAGCCTTTTAAAAAATTATATATTGTTACATTGCTACTCAAGAGAAGCTTTAATTGAACTTTTTTAGTGAAGATCATTTCGGTATTTATTTTAATGAATTATCTTGTAAAATATTTTATAGTAAATTTTACAAATTTTTTGTTTAACATTTACATTTTATCGGCCTTCTTACGTATCTAAATATTAGAAATTTTGAGTTATTGCTTGAAATTGGTTTGTCTATAGTATGGTTATACAGTTCATTAGTTCATGCAATAAACTAGTTCATAAATACTAAAATCCGAAACATTAAAAATTGAATATTACGTAAACATGTATTGAAGATTTAAGTAATTATAAAATTTAACAATTTATTTAAACACTCCTCCCGAATTTTTACGTCTGAAATTTTGATAAAGTACATAATTACCGTTATCATTAATAGATGATTTTTACCTGATTTAAATTATATAATGACTTTATATAGAATATTACCTTAATATTATCCAACATTGATGTTCAACCCAAAGGAATACACCGAGGCTGAGGCGCAAGCACGCGGAAAAAAGCTGGGACTCTGGTCGGCGGGGAGTGGCTCCGACCCCAAAGCCCCCTGGGACTATCGCAAGGCGAAGAAGGCGGCCCATGCGGCTCGTAGAGCCAGCTTGGGAGCCGGCGGTGATGTACCCTCAGCCGCCAAGACGAAGAGGGCAAAGAATGCGAAGCCAAAGAAGACAACGAAGGCAAAGAAGCCAAAGAAGACAACGAAGGCAAAGAAGCCAAAGAAGACAACGAAGACAAAGAAGACAAAGAAGACAACGAAGAAGGCTGTCAAGGCCAAGGGAAGTGCTGCAGTGGCGCGGGGCCAGGGAAGGGGGGGTTCTGTCGCAGCCAAGGCGGGACAGAAGAGACCAGCGTCGGCATCGTCGTCGTCAGGGGCTGCTGGCGCCACCCCAGCCAAGGTGAAAAAGGAGTCGAGTGGGGGTCTAGACTTCACCTGTAGAATACAGTAGTTGATGCCGGCACCACACCATACAGATACTGTTGACAAGTCGCTCCGAGAATCAACAGTTTGCAAACGTGCGCTCTGTTTAAGTTTTAGCGATTTATTTAGAATATATTATGGTTATTTTAATCCATCAGTTGGTAATAAAGTTAGATTTTATAAATTTTCTAACATTTATAGTAAGAGCGTGAACAAATTGTTTTTATCGTTTTTACACAAAGGAATGGTTAAAATTCCTAAAATGTTACTAAAAAGTAAAAAATCCTGGCATTTCCCAAAAAAGGTAAATACTTAAAAATTTGCGAAAAAAATTCTTAAAATTTTGTCAAAGCCAAATATATCGTGAGTCAAATTTGTAAAAAATTATTAAAATATGTTGTGCCGTTTAAGTACACAATTTTCCATGACGCATTATTAGTATTCTATTATTAGTATTCTTTTTCTATCTGTCATAGACTTTAACTGAATATTTTTTTAATGTTGTGCACCCAGGTACGTAATATTTTCTAACTTTTGCACTAAAATCGATTTTTTCTTAATAATTCTAAGTTATGAAATAATACTTTTTATATTATAATGTTTTATAATGTTAAAATGTTTTTAATTGACGATAAACTATTGTATGCTATGATTACTTTTCCTTAATACTTATTATTATGATGTATTTCTTACGTATTTTATTTTATTGTTCTGTTATTTGTGCTACATTTGTATGAATGTATCACCATATTTTGCTAAATTTGCCTTGCTACAGTATTGTTATTTCTTCTGAAAATCTCAAAGTCGCTTGTTACTACGAAATGTACATCTATATATTACATAATATGTTATTATATGTATTATAGTTTTCAACATATCTTTTAGAACAGTTAAACAATTTTTTATTTGAATGCTATTTTATTAAATATTTTATTCTTATTTTAGTTATTTACAAAACTGTTTTTTATGCTGATATTAAATAAATTTTAAATAGACATTTTCTAATTGTTTAAAATACAACTATTTGTCTTTGTTACTATATTGGGGAAATTATGAGTCAAATGATACGGTGGTATAGCTTACTGTATTGCCTTATTTTTGTTATTAAAAAATAACACATATTTATTTTGTTTCAATTATTTCATCCATTTATGTATCACCCAATAAAAGAAGAAAAACATTATACTAAATTTTTAAGACAGACATTACAAGATAATTTTTAATATAATTAATGGTCACATAAATAACAGAACTTATCAGGTGGAATAAATATGTGCATTCCTATAAATCATAAAATTTCTCTTGTAACAGCGAACAGAAAGCTATTATCTTTGCTAAATTTAATTATATATAGAAGGAAAATGTTTTGTAATCACAGCAAACTACAATCAACACAAATTAGAATATGAAAAAGTATCCGGTAAAAATAGGAGAACTTGCACAAACGAACTTGCACCTTAAAACTATTATTTGACATCTAAAAATGCATTTAATATTACAATTAAAATTTATGTACAATATACGTCATACACAGTTAGTAACAATGTCATTTATATAAAATAGAAAAGTATAGATGGAGGCAGCAAACACATGATACAATTGTACAAAAACTTAATTATATATTTTAAAGCTAACATATTTAATCATTTTCTGGACTCTTATTGAAAAAAACTTTGACTAAAAAATCAGTTAGATATAATCATTTGTAATACTACAATACAGAATTTGTAATAATGTCTTCCTTATGATATGTGATGCATATACACTTCGTGAGTGTCCCCAGAGGAAGCCATTGGGTGCGAACGGAGGGGTTAAATTGACACACCGGTGTTTGATAGTTTATATACTTATCAAAATCTCGATTGTCAGTAAAATGTACTGATGGAAAATCCTAATTATAATTGTACATTCAATTCCGTATATGTTATTACTGCAGAATAATTAGGATAATCTGATAACGTAATATACAACTAAAAATTATTGTTTATAAAAGTAGTCTTTTACATATTTTATATGTCTATCAAAAATTATATTTAGACTAAATCTTTTAATGATTGCTTACATCTTTTAATGATTGCTTACATACTTCTATAATTTTTACTAACTATTTTTTGGTGCTTAATTACTTTAATAGCTGATAACTTTGATAAAAATGGGCTATGATAACAATATTTTTTGTTTTATATATTGTTTATCTAAGCATTATAATTAAAACGTCTTTGTCGCCGAAGAGATAGTTAATTAAACTTTTGATTATACTAAAAATTATATACTTATAACCTGAGTAAAAAAGTTATACCATAATTAATGTGTTAAGTTGTTGAAAAATATTGACCGGCTTTATATTGGTTACTTTCTGATTTGATGCGCCTTTCCCCTTCCCGCTAAATAGATTTACAAAATTATTTGATGCTGCTAGAGTTACATTTTTGTGCATTTTTATAATATAATAATAAATGATACAATTGATATATGTCTTACATAACTGAAATTTGTATCCAATTATCCTCAGGATCTATCAGAATATATATATATATACATACATATGTATATTTATCATTTTATCTTCAAAAACAATATGAGGCAGTAGGGATTAATGTCAAAAAATGAACAGTTTGTGGATTCAATTTCGTTTAATCAATATTCATAATATGTCCAAAATTATTTTAAAAAAATCATTAACGTCTACCACAATAACTAATAAAATAACTAATAACTAATAAAACTAATAACGAATAAAATTTGAAGTGCAATGATCTAAGTGACAAAGTTAATGAATTTTAATATAGTTTAATCAATTTAAATATGTGACATTCCGAATTAACATAATGTTGCAATAATATGTAACATTTTCTATTCTAATTAACATCATCTCTCTTTAATATTTCCGCTTTATTTAACCTGAATCAAATTTGGAAAAATTGATCAAATATAATTAATTTGCAAACATTCCTATTAAATAACTCACCTACTTAAAATGATCAGAAGTACCATTGGCCTATCTATTTTATAAGAAAATTAGACTATAAGAATGATAACGTATAAATGTCAGTAATGATATTACAACTGACGTTATTCTTTGTAGTAAAAATTCTTTAATTACTTCCTTTGATTTTTTTAGGTAAGATTGATTATTCATTCCAAATTATTTGATGATGAAAGGTTTGATGTGTTTGATGAAAGGAAGTAAACTATATATATAGAGGTTAAGTTATAATATGATCAATGAGGTTTTCTGTCGATACTCGACTCTTATTTTTCAAATTTAATAGAATATATTTGATGTGCAAGAACCAACGATATTGACCTTGTCAAATTCAATTGAGAATAAATAAAAATTTATCAAATTAAATAAAAAAGATCTAAAACGATATTTATATTTAAAAAAATTGTCTGCATTTCTGTAGTTAGCAAGTAACAAATTGGGGTGTTGGGGAGTGGGGAAAGGGGAGAGAGTTTAAGGAAGGGGATGGGAACTCAAGGAACTCAAAAGTTGGTCCTGACACAAACATGCTATTGATAGAATGTTTAACAAACCTGTTCAGAAATTAGTGCTCGTGCTCTACTGGAGATTGTATATTGATCTGAGATTTATCAGTAAGGCCAAACATGATTCAATATTAGCAATGGCAAATAATTATTGAGTTACATTGATTGAATAGCAGAAAACTTCACTATAGTTTAGGAAACAACGTATCGTCAATACTTTTAACTACGGATCAAATAACTCGACAAACCTTACTTTTATGAAGCCCATGTACATCTCCACAGTTTTAAATGATCAAATCCGGAAATTAAACTACGGATCGAATAACTCGACAAACAGTACTTTTATGAAGCCCATGTACATCTCCGTAATATTAAATGATCAAATCCATAAAAAATTAATAACTTTTTTAGCGATGCGAAATTGTTCATTATATTTATCTTGCAGTAAATTAAAATTTATATTAAGTTTGAAATATCTTTCTATTACGTTATAAAATACTTCAAATTCACTGTTGCAACTACTATTACTATATACATGACAGCCATTAAATAAATGGGTGTTTATTTCGAAAATTCATAACTTTTCAAGTGCATTTAGTATAAATTATTAAATTATCTAATAAATATAATTAAACTTATAGGCAAAAAGTAAAAACTAATAATTTTTAGATAAACTTTATTTATTATTAATTTCATTGGCTAGAAAAACTACATAACAAAAGTTAATTATTATTAGCAAATGATATTACAGATAATAATTTTTTGTTCAACCTATCCCAGATAATTAAGGTCACATAATTCTGAACAACTCCATAATTATAAAAGTTATATATAGGTATATATATGAAACAAAAGTAGAATATTAATTCTGACATCCTTTTAAATATAAATAATCTGTGTTTCTTTAGTTTTATGTAACTCTATAGAGTTATCAACTATAGAGCTATATATAATTATAATATATAGGGCATAACCTATTATGTCGGAGAGAAACATGAATGTAGATCCATCCGATAATTATAATTATCGTATTTACATTAACATCTTTCTTGTACGTGATAAACTTGAGCTCTATATATTTTCTTCAATCAAACAGTTTACTGCCAAGATTTCGAAACGTACTCTATATACAATAAAATATAATTTTTCGTTAAACTTTTTATTAAGTTGGGCATAGCCAAACTAGATCTCTCACCAAATAGCTCGTGGAATATAACATAAGAACCGGTCAAGGAAGCATGTGGACGTGCATTTTGTTTTAGAATTTGTAATGCAAAGCGCTTGCATTCATTCGAACTGAATTTTGTTTCAAACTCTGGTTAAATATAGTATTTTAACATTATTTAATTTCTCACATGATGTACTGGTTGCTACGACGTGATGCTGACATCCACATTGGATTTTAAAATTGTCACAAAAACTTTATAAACATGGGTTATTGTACACTTGTTTTTTTTACAATAAAATGTAAAATTATACGATGTCAATGCTGCCAACCTATATAACAGATATTAACCTTAATATTAACCTAAAGATTCATTCAGAAAGATTTTGGTCTAAATTTGTTGAATTTATTGAAAAGGTAAACATGACATCATAAATTTATCAAAAAGTGTCATTATATATAAATTTTAAATGAATTATCTTATAACCCATAGGATCATAAATTTTAACGAAAAGATTTATATTTTTATTTGTTGAATATGTCCATGGGGCAGTAATACACAACTCTCTCCTTAGGGAATTTGTCAGTCAATGTTTTTCTAATAAGTTACACCTCAATGAGTTGAAATCTACTTGTTTTCCAAATTTATCGAGTAGCTTTAATCCTTTAGGCCATGCAAAAACCCAAAATTAGTGTTTCTCTCGAATACCTAAGGAACAATCACACTTATATAGCAATATACTTTTACAAAATGTAAATAGCATAATTTCACATATTATTTAAAAATATCAGTTTAATCGGCCGAATATTAAAACCCTACAGGCCAAAAAACTGTCCGAAATAACCACAAATTCATTCAACCTAGCAAAAAGAGTATTCATCAAAACCCGCTCGGATGAAAATTTCGGGCGGACGCTCTTTCCGGTTAAGGCAGGCGACCATGACCTCGTATCTCAAATTATTCACACCACTAGTCATAATCGCATCGACGGACGTTTTATGCAATATTATTATAATTGGTGTAGTGGAGGGACACTATACGCCGTTATTCCTAAAAAAGTTTGGGAAAACAGAGTTTAACTGTTTGATTTACTTCTATATATGGATTGGGTTGTGACTTAAATCCGGAGAAAAAACCGGAGGAAAAAAAAACTATTTTTCAAGGTCGGCATTAAAATATAAACAAACAATTTATAATTAAAGAACTTAATATTTATTTTAAATTATTAATAATTCTCTTATTTGTTTATTTCAAAAAAATTTAAATGTTATGCGTATTTTGACCATTTTTATCAAAATTTTAAAATCTATTTTATTCGTTTTTCTTAGCTGCTTTGATTATTTTCAAATTTAGCTAGAATATTTTAACTACTTTTGCATTGACGACCTTGAAAAATAGGTCGAATTTCCTTCGGATTTGTCCTCCAGATTTAAGTTACAAGGATGTAAGGATGTGAGAGAGAGAGAGAGAGAGAGAGAGAGAGAGAGAGAGAGAGAGAGAGAGAGAGAGAGAGAGAGAGAGAGA
>JAUZND010002874.1:0-12585 GCA_034780555.1 Coelogynopora nodosa
GATCGTCAGTTCATCACTTCTTCTCCCTGCATCATTGGGCGGGTGGGCGGTCGGGTTACGTCTAGCAGGAGAGGGACAAGGACGTATGTCGGTGGATGTCGTATTATATAAATTCGACTACAATGCAGCCGCTCCCCTCCCGATGTCCTTCATCCTTCAAGTTAGGGTGGGGGACCGTGTTGCTGAAGAGGAGTGTGTCATCGATGAGATGTATGAATTCAAACCTGGCGTTGTGATTGTGACCCACGATTGGAATGCTGATCATCGACCTACAATTTATGTAAAATTTTTCTCCAAATAAGCTTACTACCAATTTGTTATATAGACTAGGCATTTTGGGATATTAAAAATGTTATTTGAAAATCTGTAATATTCTGTAATATTTTCATTTATTCATCATCTTTTTATGTTTAATTAAATTCTTATTGTGAACATTTTAATGTGCTGCATGTTGTAACTTTGAATTATAATTTTTCATAGATAACAATATATGCTAAAATTGACATAATGTACATATATTTGCATTTAATATATATATATATATTTGCTATATATTGCAAATTTGTAAATAATTTATAAAAATTAAAATAATTATCTGTTTTCTTTGTCTAAATAAACTTGACCGTAAATTGTATTTTATAAACAATAGAACTGACAAAAATGTATATCTAATTAACTGCTATTTTAAATGGAATACAACCAAAAGAAACATTGCCACCAATTATATAAACACAAGTACAGTTGAAACAAAGATATATTTGTACATAAAAATACTCTGGTTTGGAGATAGTATAATGTGTCTTTTTATTTAATGGTGGTACATTCTTTTGATGTCAGATATTGCAACCACTATTTCTGTACAGGTTTATAGAGGTTGTCCTATAAATGTTTTGCCTTATTTTCATAGGAACAACAATAATTTAAATTCGCACATTTTTAGTTTGATACATAATGACATTAAATTAACACAGAAAATTTCTGATCATTGTAGGGCTATACATAAATATATATACATAAAATATGCCCTCGGTGAAACTTAATTTTTATTTTTAACAACCCTTGTCAACAGTAATACTGGTGCAATATGGTTGTAGTACCTGCTACTCTTGTTTAATTTCTGCTCCGTAGAAACAAGGAACCATCAAACATAGTTTATGATCTCATTGACATATTTTAAATCTGCAATGCGTCATCTTTCATTTCATATATTCCCGAACACAAAACGGTCAATTGTTTTTTTTAGTCTGGTGAGTAAGGTGGTTGACAAACCTCCGTCACAAGTTTTCGTATTCAAAACATGCTCGGTTTTGCATGCTCCCTATTGTCGTGCAGTATTGTAAATCCACATCATATTATTAGTTAGTATACTATATTTGCGGAGGTGTTAAAATCAGGTGTCTAACAATTCAATGAATCTGGCGATATTAATCGTGCTGGCATTTTTTAAAACCTCAAAGTAAAACTCACCTGAAACATTTCTAACACCAAGAATAACTCGTTTCTTCACATAGGCTACATTGATTTCTTAACTAATTCCGTCACAGCAATTCAAATCACCTGATCCATCAAAAGATGCCGAACACTTCAAGTAATGTGGTAGGTGCTCATTTGCAATATACGCCGATAAGCACACACTCCTTCTAACCATTTCACGAACGCGAATGTCATTTCTGAATGTCTGAAAACAATTTCCTGAATGACCTTTACTGAAATAAGGATTACACTTTCTTCGGTATGAATTCACGAGGCCTTCTCATGATAATTTTGTTAGACGATATTTTAGGCCCAGGTCCCTCCTTAGTTTTAATTCTTTGATTAACTGTTGCATCCTTCTGAGCTTCATTCATTTGTCTCCCTACACATTTTCCAAAGAATGATGTATCTGAACAGCTGAGTAATCATTTAATGTTAATCATCTAATAAGATGTTCATGTTTTCTATACGTATGGTTAATTATTACAATATTTCAAATATAGTTTTTAAATAATAACACTATGCTTTATGTAATAGTAGCATTGATAGTATAGCTTGTATAAAGACATATATGTATATATATTAATTTACTAGAATATACCTCATCATGCATGACTCCTTAAATATTCTGTGTGTAGTAACTATAAAGTAGTATATAATTGTATTTGAAAGATTTATCTTATTGCAAACTTTATATTTGAAATGGTGTTTAAATTCTGTTAAATGTTATTTACGAAATCAGTAATAAATCTATATATATAAATTAAATATATTATTATATATATTAAATATTTATATTTTTAATTTGTACTTAATGTTTATTACACTATTTAGTTTGCTTTCGTTTGTTCCATTTACAGAAGCTTTTCACACATATTAATATTGTTATATGTTGGCAGATAATTTTGTTATAGTTTAACAGATAAGCTTTAAAGAAATTGTCATAATTGAATTATCTATATATAGCTTTACATTATATATATATATATATACATATATGCAGAAAACTCTGCAAGAAAGATCTGGTGAAATTGTGTTTTTCAAGGTCAACAATAAAAAAAAATAGCTAAGATAAACAAACAAGATAAATTTAAAAGAACGTCAACTATTCAAAGTAGCTATAATTATATAATTAACAAGCTAATGGAATGTTGGAATGTCTCTAAAAATGATCCGTATATGAAATAACAAAATTAATTATGGTTATTATGGTTTAATTACATAACTTTTATGTGCATTTTCGTATAAATTTAGACTTCATAATTAGTGCTTATTAATTATAAATTATTAAACAACAATTTTGAATTAAAGTTTACTTAAATTATTATTCATGTTATATTTAAATATAACATTTGAATCAATAGATATATTATTTTAGAGTGTTTTTTAAAACATATTGCGTGTACCTTATGCACATTTATTTATTTTAAATTGGGTTAAGTAACTTAATATATCAATTATCATAATGAGTGTTCCCATCCAGTAATTTAATCAATTTATTTTATGTGTTTAAAAAAAGCAAATATTGGTAGACCATTTTTTTCCCAGGGTCACGACTTTATGGATAAGATAGCATATACGCACTTCAACGATATTTCTTTTAGAATAAATTTCTAAAAGTGCTGCTATACTATTTGTTTTTAAATTTTACAATCTCTATCTTCTCTGAAAAGTATTTTTTTATAATTTTGTAACCGCAATGTTTGCTCTTAAAATATAATTAGTTTTGAGACGTAAATCTATTCATTCCCACACAATTATAAATACAAATAAATATTCATCCACCTGCTGCATTAACTAGATATTTTCTTTTAAACATTGAATATATGAAAGTCCTATATAAGAAATTTATTTTAAAATTATTATAACTATACAAAATAAAACAATTATAAAGAATATAATATGGCAAGCTTTTATGGTACTATATACATATATTACAGCTTGTAGGTATATTTAAATAATAAAATCAAAACTATAACAATGTGGATTTCTATTTCTGTTTTTATGTATTTCAGCATAATATGTAATAATAGATAGTTCAATCAATTTTATAGTTTACGACAATAGTACTTATAACTACAAAAGGTTAACTACATAACACACCTTTGACATTATAACATCATTTTATCTTCAACTGCTTCACAGTTATAAATATAGCTGCCCAAACATGGACACACATTAGCCTACTATATAAACTTGTGTGTGGATGTTTAACATGATCTCACAAGTTTGTGTGACACCCAGTGAAATGTTAATAAATGAATTAATATAATCTACTGCTACACATAGATTTACTATAATTGAATAATTGGGGTCAGGATTTAGAGTAGACCTAATTTGCAACTTTTTATTATCTATACAATTTAAGTTTATTTTGTGGTGTCATCGAAAACTTATGAGTATGAAAAGTCTATGTACTAGGTTGAGTAGCCTATATATATAGTATTTAAAAACAGAAATATGAAACTGCAATACTTAGAATAAAAATAATTTGAAAATAGTTATAGCTTATAGGAAATTGATGTTAAAAAAATATTTAAACTTTAAAAACTTAATTAAGCGTTATATTTCAATAACGGCGTGTTCCTAGCTTACCGTTTTCCATAATACGGCGAACTTACTTAGTATAATTTACTTCCATATATAATGTGCATATTTTCATCAAACTCGTATAAAATAATTCTTAACAAAAAATTAATTTACATACTACATTGTATCTTACTTTAAGAATCGACAGTAGTATTATACGAAATACACATGTTTATTGTTTATATTTTGCACGACAGGAAGTCAAATAAATTTATCCATAATGGAAATATTAATCATTTCAAAAATGAATCCTAAAACTAAATCCCGTTGTCTTAATACTTAATGAACATACATAGGTATAAGTACGCACAAAATGTTACCAACAATGAATTTTGATCTCTCGTGTAGCCTACACTCACCCCTTCAACCATTTTAATTGTTACATCCTAATATATATTATTTAAAATTGCAACTATATTACTAAATACTGTAATAAGTTCTTTTAATAACAATATTTTAATGCAAATGATATATGCACAAATATTAAAAAATGAAATACCACTTCACTCACAAATTGGTATGGCATATCTTTGATTACCCTCCATCCTTTTATAAGTACAATATGTGTGCTTTATATATATCCACATTTATATATAATAATTTTCAAGCACAAACAATTAAATAAGAAAATACTTTCATTACTCACAACTTTAAATATAAACGGTCTACGTTTGAATTTCATTATTCCAAATAAAGATCTTCATATTGAACCATTAATATCCTCAATTGATATATATAATGATAAAGCAAAATAGCTTTAAACTAAATATATTCTCTATCGTACTATAAATAAGTATATTTATGATGAAATAGTTTTACGAATAATAAAACTTTTCTATAAAATTTACTGCTCATACATATTGTTAATGTCTGTTGTGATTTTAGGCGATATATCTATCGACGTCATATAAATAATTATGGATAAATGTTGTTTTAAATTACAAATACAATAAATACTATATGCTTAAAAATTACTAAAAAAGGCTTAATAATATAGTTGTCCTGTACTAAATATACAATATGAAAAACATGTGTTATACATTTCAATAATATAATTTAAAGAGATTAAATTATAAAAAATATAATCAAATGAAATTAATTAATGAATTACAAATATCAAAATAAATTAATCAAAATCAAATATTACAATAAATCCGTAGGTATTTAAAAAAAATATTACAGAAATGCTTGCTAAAAAATAAGTTATATATATCCTTTTTGTCTTAAAATAGTAATCCTAAAATTTGAATTATATATTTTATAAATGAAAATAAATTATGTTTTTCCGAGATAAAATAGTGGTTATTAATATATTTCTTGCATCAATCCTTACTATAAGTATATATTAAAATATGTATATAAGGCTATATAATAGAGTTGTAATACTAAATTTATAGTTTTTAATTACCATAGAATCAATTCTAAACAGGTTAACACAACATATACAAATGTTTCGACGTTATTTAATTGAAAATATTATTAATAAATATTTATTAAACGCAATTTAACTTAGACATTTCTCGGGATATGTTATGTTTAGTTAAAAATGGTAACCTATATTTATATATTTGTAATTTAAATATTGTTCTGTTTAAACATGATTTGTCACGTTGTCCTAAATATGTATGAAATAAATCTATTTTAACTAGGTTTAAATATGTTTTTCTGGATATTTATCTGTAAACTTTAAAATAATATATTTTAGGACATTGATTGAACATTTTGGTAAATTAGGTGAAATTTAATAGTTTTTTAATGATATGTATTTTCGGATTAAACTAATTTTTAAAGTTGTTTTATCTTAGTAACATAATACTTTTTTTACAATCAATTATTATGTATTTTCTTGTACTATAAAAAATATATACTACAGCCTAAATTTTTTATGCAATAAATTCCAAATTTGTATTGATTCGTCGAGTTGTTTTGATGAATCATCGCAACGTGAAAGATTAAGGAGACGCATAAAAACCTTCTTGGCGGGGTTAAAACATCGTTGACATTGGCTGCAGTATTCGCGATAGCAAAGTAAAGTTCCCTAGAGCATTTATGCGATCAGCTAAAGTTCATCTAAAAGTACAAACCGGTTGGTTATATTTATAAGGTAATATGCAAGCAAACAACTAATAATTATTTTGTCATGTGCAAATTATAGATAAAAACAAAACAATCCAGTTTCTGAATCGCCTCAAACAACCAAAACAAAGCCGAGCATTTTTATTGGGCGACTGACGGCAAACGAGGTAGATAAAATCCGTGCTTGAATTTATGATGTCTACGCTGTGTCTATTTATAATTTGCTCAGTCGTGAATCAGCTCTTATGAAGGGGTAGGCGATCGCTACCGGTGCTGCATTTATGGAAATGTGTCGGTGAAAAACAACAGCTTCATTTTATACCGCCAGCCAACATGCAGTTTAAACCTGTATTTTATGATATTTTTGTCTTAATTGTAAACCTTATTTTATTAGCCAAAGTGACCCCAACAACGGGCCTAAATCTTGGCTATGAATTCACAACAAATGACAGCTTCATCGAGCTGCAAGGAGCGGCAATGTGCGACTCATTCACATTACAACTGGACATTCTTGTAGGGGAAGAAGACCAGGGACGGGGACTTATCCTCTCGGCGTTTAATCCCCTCAACGGTCTCTCTCTCGCTATCTATCTTGAGAAGCCGAAAGTCTTCGTCAACATATCCCACATCAGGGACAACCAGAAGTTCGCCCTCATCTCCCACACCATGAGTTTCTTTAGCGGCGACTGGTTCGGCTGGCACACGCTGAGACTCAGCAACTTGGAGGGAGCCTTTGTGAAACTGGACTACGACAACTTCAAAACCGCTGGCATCCTCTACGGTACCAATTCGCTTCTCTTTCCCAGTGACGTGGCCGACGAGACCAGAATATTTATCGGTGCCCCGCAAACTAGTGCCGATCACATTCTAAGCAACGTCCCCTCGAATATTCCCGTTTTCACGGGATCGGTGCGAAATATACTCCACTCGGGCTGCGGCTGTCGCAATCTCCGGGAGCCGCGAGTACTACAGATGGGTGGTGGGCCCAGCTATGACCAACTGGGGGCGTGCAAGGCGCCAGACAATGCCTGCAAAGGTGACGGCTGTCTCTGTATGCTAGATGATTGGGTTGGACAAGGCTACAAATGTTCCTGCCAAGATAGGCAGTGTAGAACGCCAGGTAGGTCAATCTGTGCCGTGAGAAATGGGACGACGCGGTGGTCGTAGAGTTAAGTTGTAGTATTTACACGAATTGGTCATTCACATACGTATAGCCGAGAGTAGTTAGTTAGCCTAGCCCTATGTATCCATATAAAGAAAGTTGTGATTTATTTATCTGTGTCACTCGTACGTGTATTATTCTCTCAGATACTGGACTGGCGAACTTTATGACTCATAACCATGTTATGTAAAACTTATATTATATGCACTGCACTATATTCTGGTGAAATAGTGTTACCGATTATGTAATGTGCAGTACGAAATAATGTTTGAAATCAATCTAAGAAACTTAAAATAAACGTTAAATAAATTTAACATGTTTTTATTTATTTGTATTTCTTAAATAGTTAACTACATTGTCGACATATTAATAAAAATATATTTAAAAATAATGAAAATCCAATGTTAATTTTAAAAGAAACTGTAAAAACCGTTCCTTCAATTAATTTTCACTGTTTAGCAGTTATTTAGGTTATGATTACTATGATATTATAAAATCCTGCTAACATAATGCAACTTTTCTCAAATCATTTTAGTTATTTATACTCCTGTCAAATTTAATCTACAATATACCTCATCGAATTTGCCTGTTGTAACATTAAAAACCTTTTTCGCTCTTTTATAGACTGTATTTCCTTTATTTGATGCTTTTTAGGAATTCTGGAGCTACTAATCTTTAAATTTTCTTTATAAACCAATCGATCAAATATACTTAAACTTGACAGTTGTTTCAATAGCAGTGAGTGGATAAATTTTTTATAAGTAAGAAATATAGATTAAAAAAGGAATCTTATCTGATCATTTTGATGTATATATTGACATCTTGATATGATTATTACCGTCCTCGATTATAGTCAATAGGGAGTTTTATTTAGGGATGTTTTTATTGGATTACTGGAGAGAATAAAGTGTATTATTTTGATGAAGTATATAGGACAGCGGATATGTAGTAATTAGTACTTAGTAATAGATATGTTGGTGACCGCTAAAACCGTATTTTGAATTTGTTAAATTTAACATATGTATATGGTAGTCATTGATATTTAAATAGATTTGACGTATTATTCAAATTATATAGTGAAGATACGAATTTAGAATTTTAAAAGGATTAATTTAAAATAACTTATATAAAAATCAATAAAAGTTTTTGTAGAAGCAGAATAACAAGTTTATAGTCAGATATAAGACGTAAATCATTTGATATTTATAATAATGAATTGGCATATTTTCATTATTGCATTAATTGTTGGGGTTCATTACAAGTATATATTAAATTGGGACCAAAGACAAATTGGCGAAAGCCTGGAACCGATCTTATATATCGGTGGATAACAGATATTTAGTAAATAATAAGCAAAAAGTAAAATGTGTTACTCAATTTTTTTAATGAAATTTAAATCGTTTATAAAATTATTCTATTTAAAATAATATTAAAAAAACGACTTCTACTTCCCTCCTGACATTTCTTATTTGCTTTCATAGAGGTCTTCTTTGATTGTCATTTTTTTCCAGTCTCTTTATGTTCTTTCCTTTCGGTGTTGTTGAGTTTCTCTTTTCGGGTACATGCCTGGATATCGTATTTGCTTGTATACTAAATTCATTTTTTTAACATCGTTATCGATTTTAAAGTCTGAAGAATACGCTTGTTTCCTTTATTATCTTCAAATATAATTAATTTCTCTGAGAGAAGAGCAACACGCACTGGTTACTTTCTCTTATTCAAATACTATACATACTTTTTGAATAATTAAATATAATTGAAGTTTACGTGTGAATATTTCGCGTTGCAAAATTATATTATAGAAATATGGTGTTCAAAGTCACAGAACTTCTAGCGGTAGCACTTTGATTAAAATGTCTATATTATATGCAATATAGAAATATTTTAACAATATTCATTTGTGAAAACAATTTTAATACCTTTTAGAATTCTTCATAATGCTTTAGAATTCTTCATAATGCTTTAGAATGCTTCATAAACAGTTTATGTGTGAATATGTGTACAATATATTATTCGTTCTTTATGACTTGAGACATAGAACATATTTTGTACACGCGTTATCCATCCGTATTTTATAAATAATAAATACTTATTAATCCTATTTTAAATATTGCATGATTTCATAATTATTTTAATTCATTGCAACATTCCATTCCTAAATATCACCACAAAACAAATCAAAATTAACGCAAATAATGAAGCAGAAATTATCAAAGCGAATGTGAAATACAGTTTTAAAATTAAATAATACTGTTAATATAATAATTTAAAAGATCGAGATAAAGATTTAAAAGATTAATAAATCGAGTCAACCAAATCGAAAATGCAAAAACATAAATAGACGAATGAGAATATCAGAAGATAGAAGATTAGAAATGAGAAGACATGTTATAATTGATATTTATATCTTAAAATATTAAAATTGTGGAGGAGGTGACATAAACAATGGTACTGGACTCTTTAGACCCTCAGTATAGTAATTTACCGGTTTTATTTGTATGCGCGCACCATCACTATTCCCATAGTTTAGTAGCTAATAATTAAATTATAAAAAAATAATGTTATAATATTTGAAAATGTTGACTTCGAGAAATATCTAGTAAATGTTATTAACAATTATTTTGTATAAGGTTATTTCAGTTTATATAGCTTCATATTATATTTCAATAAACAGAGTTTAACAAAATATAATAAATTATCCCAAAAATAACATTGTGTCGTGGTAAAAGTTAACACTAAAAGAAAAACAATTAAAATGTATTTTTAATTATTTTATTTTATTAAAATTATTTTTTAAATTTTATTACTTACGGAAAACTGAATACAAAATTATTCAAGAATATTTAAAATCCAATAAGCAATACAATATAAAATGTTGAGCACCATATTGCTATAACATCAATTATAGTCTCTCTTCGGTTAAAAAGTATAATTAAAATATATAATCTTACTATACATATATATATGTATATATATTTTTAAAAAATGACCATTTTTTAGTAATTTATTAAATGTATCGTTTCGATTCTCGGTATACATATTTAGAGGCTTTAGGAAATCGATGCGCTGTCATATTGACTTTATAATATTCTTTAGTTTAGCTTATTAGCATCTTTTTATTTATTTATTGATATCATTTCCCGTGTCGAGGTCATATGACATATCCAAATTATGGTACCGTTTTAGTTAATTATAGTTCAGTTATTTATTAACGTTTTTCAATTTTCCTTTTACTGTGTATATACATATATCTCTTATTTTTCCACATATTTTCTCTCATTACACAATATTGGATCAGCAAATAATAAGTTTATTCTATAACAGCGGTAGCTACCCCCTCCTATTAACTGTCATGATTAAAAAGAAACAAACCATAGATTGTCTGTTTTAACGTATTGATAATAATTTTCTAACCCTGCTTTGGGTATTATTCATTGCTATATTTTATTATAAAGCGTATCAATAATTTGACAGATTATGGGCGGGCAAGACTATTGTGACTTACCTTAAATCGTATATCCCATTCACAAATTTTCTCTTCAACAATTTGTCTCTCTTGATCTTCTTTGACGATCTCTTTTGTGGGTATAATTTTTAATTAATAATATGTTCCTATATTAAATTATACTTTCAAACGATAAACTAGACCATATGTACGTACCTATTTACTGAGTGTGTCACAAGATATAGTTTCCTTATGGTTCGCCACTCAAACTGATTAAAATAAAATTCAGTTAAAACGTAATTGAAGGGACCAGTTAAAATATAGATCGTCAGCATTAACATTTAAATGCGTGAAATCTGTGCAAATAAGTTCATGAAATTAATAAAAACAAATGATATGGTCACATATTATCTTGTTAATATATCATATTTTTGATATTGTCTATAGTGATTCTTAACCATTGTAAATAAGTATTAAATATTACATAATTTTAAATTTAAGCATAAAGTAAAATAGTGTGAGTTGTAAGCTATATTCAACAGTTCCTTATTGCTATATACGTTACAGTCAGAGGTACTGATTCATTCAATTATTAAATTGGCAATTTATCCAGGACTCAAAAATGAGTGCCGTCATATCATTTTAAACATTATATGCGAGGTACGTTATATCAGGATTTTACTGTATTGTCCATTCGTTACAGTAATAATTTAATAATAATATTTGAGTACCCTTTTTAGCATATTTAGTAAGTACTTCAACTAGCTCGTATATATATATAAACTATAGAGCATCATTTTAAAGATAACTATCATTTGACAACTTCTTTTTGACAAAAATATTTAGAAATGCCCAACCTCGAATACTCCAATAATGTATATATATATATATGCTGACGATACATGATTTCATGAGTATTCACGTTTTTATATTTTAAATCTCTTTTTCATATAAGTAATAATATGTAAAAATTACAACGGTTATTTGTACAAAATATATTTTTTGTTATATTTTCCCATTAGCCTACTTTAATTATTTTAAAGTCGCATAGAAAGACGATCAACTTATATATTAATATTCAGAAACAGTAACCTTGAAATAATTATTTTACAACATAATTTAAAATCATTAACATTGAGAGTAAATGAATGTAGCCTACTTTTGTTATTACTATATTAATAAGACGACACAAAAATTTGCGATTTTCGAAGTCGTCAACGAGATTATTTCTTTCATATAATCACGACATAGGTCCATATCTATATGCGGTTGATATTTCCAATAGTTGAGTGTCATTTTGTTAATTTCCCCAAGGATAAGAAACCCAAAAATACGCTCCAACTTTGATGGAAATAGTTTTATATTATCTTGAATTTATGTTATTGATTTTTTAATCTATGTTTATGGATTTTATGTATAATATTGTGTAGTAAAATATATATAGTCTATATATGTAGTCTATATAATAAATGTTGTTATTTCGAAAAATATTGTATTTTAGTTTTGATAAAATTAAATTTAAATCGGCCTTGATTATGGACGATGAAAGAATAATATTTATAGAATTTAATTTAGTTTAATTCTATTTTATATGTATTTTACAAGTATGTTATTTAAACATTATAATATAGATAATGTGATAACTATTTGGAAATTTTACGGGATAATAACTAATTTATGTTTATCCAATTGGTTCAAATGATAACTATTCTGTCCTGATTGGTTCAAATAAAAACTATTCTGTCCTGATTGGTTCAAATAAAAACTATTCTGTCCTGATTGGTTCAAATAAAAACTATTCTGTCCTGATTGGTTCAAATAAAAACTATTCTGTCCTGAT
>JAUZND010002875.1:0-12585 GCA_034780555.1 Coelogynopora nodosa
TACATATTAATCAAGTGTATTTGTTTGTATTTGTATTTGTTTGAAATCGTAAGTGGCAAAATAGGACATTTCTATTTTTTTGAAATCGTAAGTGGCAAAATAGGACATTTCTATTTGTTTGAAATCGTAAGTGGCAAAATGGGACAATGGCGATTTGGGCAGTGGCAAATTAGGAAAGTGGCCAATTGGGATGTCACGCTCAGGTTACATTTCAGGAAAAGATTGTGTAATTGTCAGGACATATACGATGATGTTTGAAAACCGTACTATTGGCTAGATTTGTTTTAATTTGTAGTATATTTATTGCAATTAGTCTAAATGTTTTGGAAATTTGTGCACCCTTCGACAAGAAATTCTCTAATTACGCACGTTGCGATGCTGTACACTTAAAATTAATATTTTTACGTAATTGTGAATTTCCAAACTAAATATATTTAGTAGACTTTTAAGTAATTTTAATAGAATTGTATCTTGAAGATATTATAGATTTGGTAAAAAAAAAGCTTTTAAGAGTTTAGTTTTATTGTAGGCAACGAGTTAGATCTTATGAAATACATTTTTCGTATATCGTTATCGTATTAGAAGATATACAGTACATACATATTAAGCCCACAACACATCTGGCATTGGCGAAAAGTCAACGCTGGTTTCATGATACATCAGGCGTTGACTTTTTGCCGATGCGAGGATGTGTCATCAAATTTGCTGTGTTGACTAAAAGTCAACGCTTGATGTGTCACAATCTTTACATGTTTTAAAAGGGATA
Source organism: Coelogynopora nodosa (assembly GCA_034780555.1). Lineage (NCBI taxonomy): Eukaryota > Metazoa > Platyhelminthes > Proseriata > Coelogynoporidae > Coelogynopora > Coelogynopora nodosa. The sequence continues at coordinate 767 of JAUZND010002875.1, forward strand.
TTATTATATCCCTTTGGAGTTACGAGATATGTAATTTAATGACTATATCAGAATATCTATAGATAAATAATAACATAATTTTCTTAAATAAAGTGACAACCAATACAACTACTTTTTTCCAATTTTTTAAAATTTTATGCAAGTATCCAAATTGTGTTATACAAATATAAAATGCTTTTTGGATGCTCTATAAATGTTCTTAATTCTATGGAACAACAGGAATTCTGTAAACTTATTTAATATATCGAACAAATGTTAGCCTGCAAGAATTAGTTTGGAAAGAGTTGTTCCAAAAGAACATGGATTTGCCTAATGAAGTACACCAATTGATATAAGCGAACAATAGGTAATCTCGTTACATTCTGATACAGCTAAAATAGTCCTGCAGTAAACAAAAGACGTTTAAATGTCTTAAGATACAGAACATCCTAATCCGTACCAAATTAAGAATTCTTACTATACACATCTGTACACATGTATTAATATCTATAGACAAAATAATGTCTCTTAATTTGGTTTACACTTATGACACAACGGATAAATCACATGATTATCGTACATTCAAATACATCACTTATCCTTAAAAAGGTTTTATTACATAAAGTGTATCCGAAATAATGAAAAGAAAATATGGAAAATTTAGCATTTTTTGTGTAATTATTAATTTTCACTAATAATTAATTATTAGTTAGTCAGTATTGCGAACTGTTATTCATTATATTGTTATCATTAAACATCATCTTAATCCGATATTTCATATATGTTTTTCCAACACGTCTAGAAATTAATTAAATAATTTTGGTTTCTTGATAATGCAGAAGAAGAATTATATCTTTTTTGACATTTCCCACATCATATAAAACAAAGTGAACTTTTATATAGACAAAATGGAAAATATAGGTTTTGGATGAAATATTAGTGAAAACAACAACAATTGCTTATATTGATATATATATATATATATATTGCTTATTGATATATTTTATCATAAAATGCCGTTGAAATATTATTTAAGTCACTTCTAATTCAAAATAAGTTTTGGTATAAATTGCTACTAAAAATTAAATTAAATACTGAAATATTCAAATTAATTTATTTAACTATTTTTTTATTAAACATTTTAGCAGACTAACAACATACATGTAATAGAAATAAATTAAAAAATGAATGATCATATTAACCTATTTTATTACTATTTTAATCGCATCATCGTTAATCCACTCTTAACGGAGTCTATTATTAAAATGTGTATACATTGTACATATTGCATATACTGTATATTAAAAACAATGGCAAAATATTAAGAATTTACACAAATAGAAAATAATTTTTAACAATAAATACTTATATTTTAACGGTTTAACTGAAAAAGAAAAAGAATACATTATTTTGGCTGCAGTAAATTTTAAAAAAAATTGTTTTGCAAATATCAATTCCAATTTGTAAAACGGCTTTAAAATATCAAATATTTTAATAATAATAAACTATACTAAGAATTATTAAGAAATAAAATAAGTAATAATAAAATATTGTAATAATAATAATTTAACTTAATATAATATAATTATAACAGCTTATCATAAAAAACTTCATTTTTTATATTAAAATAATCATCTGTTCAAAACATTTTCAATAATTTTGTAAATACACTCTAACCACATTTTAAACACACTCTAAACACACTCTAACCACATTCTAAACACACTCTAACCACATTCTAAACACACTCTGAACACACTATGAATACACTCTAAACACACTGTAAACACACTCTAAACACACTGTAAACACACTCTAAACACACTCTAACCACATTCTAAACACACTCTGAACACACTCTAAACACACTGTGAACACACTCCAAACGCACTCTAACCACACTCTAAACACACTCTAAACACACTGTAAACACACTCTAACCACACTCTGAAAACACTCTAAACACACTCTAAACACACTCTAACCACATTCTAAACACACTGTAAACACACTCTAACCACATTCTAAACACAATCTGAACACACTGTAAACACACTCTAACCACACTCTAAACACACTTTAAACACACTCTGAACACATTCTAAACACATTCTAAACACACTAAACCTCTGACATTTCTCAATTAATTAATTTGAAATAATACTTTAAAAAACCTTTAAAAAAACATGAAATATGAAAGCAACATACAAGGCAGCTGATGTTGCTGTCAAGGGGACAGAAAAGTTGCGGAATCTTCGCCTGCGCACCTCAAACTCAGAATCTATCTGGTACAGGAAAGATTCTCGTCGCATTTGCTGGTAACAATTTGCGTTGAGATTCGCGCAGGCTTTGTCAGAAGATTCCTCCTCGTCAATACTGCAGATGGAAGTTGTAAATTGATACCGTAATATTCAGTGGTAGAAATATAAGAAGGACATTAATTGCTTCTATCAAATATGACTAAGAACAACCAATGTTTTTATTACCGCTTCTTTATATATATATATATGGTTACATTAATTATTGCTACTGTTTATCTATGGTTACATTAATTACTGCTACTATTTATCTATTGTTCCATTAACCATTTTAAAGCGTTTCTAAGATAATTTTTCGATCATAAAGTAAAGGAGCAATTTCGTGAGGGTGAATCCCTCAAATTCGTAATCCATTGTAGAGTCTGTAAAAATTGTGGATAATACGAAATTCATTGAGAATCCGTGGGTAAAAAGCCCTTAAAGAATTTAAGACAATTAAAAGCATAATATTAAGTGGATACATCCCATTCAAATCCTCAACATCACTTTGACAGATTTGACAGATTTATTTTTAAATCCACACGTTTGACCTGCTATGTTTTTTTTAAAAGAAGTAGAAATTATCAAAGTAATAAAATCAGGATGTTTAAAACAGAAAAACCAACATTCATGACTTAACTCCAGAAAGGTCAAACAAAAGGAATGAGTTATCATTAAACAACAAATATTATTTATGAACAATTTTATTATCCAAACATAGCTTGTACTCTATTTACAAACAAGCCTGGAGTGATAATATAGCAAGTCAAACGTGTGGATTTAAAAATAAATCTGTCAAATCCAAAAAAGCAGAATAATAATTGGGGACAGGCCGGATCATTTAGAAAACACGCGTAACAACTGATATTTATAATAAAAAAGGAGAAAAAATATGACTAAACAATGGTGCGGGACTTTGAACCCTCAGCTGCGGTTTACTGGTTTATGTGCGCACAACCATAACCAATCCTATAGTTTAGCACATAATTAATTAATTTATAAAAAACCATGTAAGCTGCAGTGGTATTGAAAATGTTTCAATTGGATTTACATTTGGAAATTATATTATCATAACATTTATTTCGAAGTTATAAAATTAATTTCCGTTGTAACTTATTATCCACAATTTCATAATTATTGTCTTTACTTTCATTACAATAAACCATATAATCAACTTGATACTCAAACCCTGCAGTTATGAAATGTTTTTTGCTAACTGTTTATCATAAATACCTTCTTTGTAAATTATTATCAGTAAATTACCATCATTTTAGGTATTTTTAATGATTAAAGACTCAATATTGTTCATATTGTAGCCAAAATTTTATCATGTTAAACAAATATATTGATCCTTCTATATCCTCAACTTAATTTTTTTAATAATAATCAAGATTTTCTAAATCTTGTCAAACTTTTCCATATTTCTAAAAATTGTAACCTTCTCGCTAGTTATTAACTTCTCGCTAGGATATTAGCTTCTCGGTGGATAATACCTTCTCGCTAGGATATTACCGTTTCGCTGGACATTCACTTCTCGCTAGATATTACCTTCTTGCTGGATATTCCTAAGACCCTGGTAATAAATATTCACTATAAATAAAATTCATTTCTTACTACAGGTACTCATAGTTGTAGCCAGATTTAATCCTAGAAGATTGTACCAAGGTTTTGGTAAAACAATTGATAAGATTTTCATTTTTTAGTAGGACATAATGAACAAATCTAAGTTTAATTTCTCTGGATTTTGACTATTTTATATTTGATTATATAATGTTGAAAATGAAGCATGTGTATTATACGTATAGTATTATATATATATATCATCCTAAATTATACTTTATTATATCTTTAACTTTAATCAAAATAAAACTACAAATTTTCAATAGAATAATTCTTTTTATAGAAATAATAGAATAATTATAATTACAAGTAGTAAAAGTAGTAATAAAGGAGTAACTAAATGTTTGTACGTTTTATCAATTTATTTTTTTGGTAGTTTAAATTATTTGAATTAGCATCGGATTTACATTAAGTTTCTACATTACTTTATACACTGCTTTATACACAACTTTTCTGTAATAAAACACAATCTATAGATTGATTCAATTTTTGTTATTGCTTTAAACCAATTCATCTAGCCTTTAGGGTGTTAATTAAGTGTTACATGTTAGTTATATTTAGTGGTCTTATCTTATATTTTTATATTTGTGTTGTGTTGTTAATTGTTAATACATAATTATTACTATCATCAAAAAATTGATAAAATATTTAGAAAATCTTAGCACTACACTTTTTTAATAATATGTTTACTCAGATTCTGTACTATTCTATAATATATTTTTTACAACTTTACTACTTGTAATTCTGCTGTGTATCGCTTTCAACATATATCAAACATGCACACTTTGATCGGTTTACATTTTTTGCTATCAAGGAAATTAGAATGTGTAATAATTAATTTCTCATTTCTATGTATATATAATCAATATATAGTTAGTTAAATAAATCATTGTGAACCGAAATATTTTAGTAAAATTTTCAGTTTAGTTCACTTTTTATAATATATGTAAGTGAAACCAAATAAAATCGCGTTTGTGAGAAAGTTAAGAACATATATAATGTTCCTATTGATAACATTGATAATTTAACTAAATTTAAACAACCGATTATACTTAAATGCGAGCATAATGTATGAATATTATATTCATATTTCGATTTATAATTTTTAAATTTAATACTATAACATTTAAACGAGTCAGGTACACCGGAATTTGATTTTTTAAAAATCACTATTTAAAAAAATTAATGTTTTTCTGTAATTGTACAGTTAACACAATAAACAAAGACTGCTGTTCATTAGATAATATTCCAATATATTTTCAAGAATAAAATCTTTATTTTTTCTTTCATGCTCGAAACTTTTTCCATATTTCCTATTCTAATGTAAAACGTTTCAGGGTGCAAATATATTTCTCACACAATCGAATCTGTTTGTCAATAAATTATTCTGAATAATTAATAGTTACACATTCGGACAAAATGGATTTATAAAAGAATGTTTTTTTCTCGATTTGTTGGTGGTATTTCTCATGTTAGCAATTAGCCACTGAAATTAGAATAATAATTTACGAGCCTTTGACGTCGATTTCCGATATAAATAACTGTATATATAAGAGATGTTTATAGATTATTAACAATATAGACGGAACATGTTCAGATTAGATTACATTGTTTTCGATATCTAAAAAATAATTCACATGTTTGTAAAAATATTCAAATGAATGTGTTGACGCATGTTTCAGCTTAATTCATATTATTTGAATAGTTATATCAAATAATGCTATACAGTTTTTATTTATATGAATGAATTATCGATGACAAAAACTAGTGATAACTTTTGTTTCCTACTTAATATAAAAACAACGATATGGTAACATTAAATCATAAAAGTAATGGAAGAATTATTTACATCATCTGTAACTCCGAAAATATACATCAAATATAATTACAAATCAGTAATGATATTTTTTTATAATATGTCTATTTAATTACCAAACGTATAATAAACCTTTCGTTTTGTTACCATTTAAGAAATAATAAGATTATAAAATTCAGCCAGTGATGAATGCTCCAACAATCTAATGAAAAATATCGATAATTTTAAATATAATGTAACTATTTTAGCAACAAATTATTTTACTTTAGTTATTCATTTATTTAGGTTTATTTATTTTACTTTAGTTTCTATATATTTAGATTGTCATTTGATATATGTGGGTCACATTGATTTATCTTAATAAGATACACGTTGTTTACAAAAACAGATTGACGGTAACCTAAAACAGTGATTTCAATATGTTCTCATATGTTCTGTTTTTATTACTTCCTATTAAAAAATATAATAAAGTTATTAAATACTTATTTTATTGTAGCAGTAATTATTTATGCTGTCAATCAATTCTAGTCTGCCTATTTATTGACTAAAAATGGTCTATTCTCGATTTTTATAACCATATTTATATAACAATTTAAAAATATAATTTCATAATTTCATAAACTATTCCATACTGTATTCCAACATGATCACAAAATATAATAAGTCTTAGTTTTGTATCGCTTAGAGCCAATCGACTACCATATCTATTTGTTTAAATGATATAACCTGAAAGACTTAATCTTAAACTTCTATTAATTTGTTTTTTCATTTGATATTTTATTTATACTTACTTCTGTCATATAATATCCTTCTATTATACTTAAGCCCTTACTTAAGGTTTGACTTGATTAGATTAATAAACACATGAGCATGTATATATGCATTTTAATATAAATTATATATATTCTGGTTGTTTAACATGTTTACAGTCAATTTCTTATTTAACTCACTTATTATTAGTATTATTATCAATAATCACGTCTACGAAGTCCTAAGCACATTAAGAACGGTTGAGCACATTGAGAACAACACTAACCGTAACATTTCATACTTATTGTGAATTATTGTCAAGTTCCTACAATCTACTCAATACTTTTAATATGTATATTTTCAGATTTCTGACACCCATCAGCATTACCTTCATAAGAAATTTCGATCAATTTATCGACAATTTAAATATAATACATGGATTTAGACATAGATTTTCAATCAACCTGTTCAGTTTCCTGTACCTGTCTCAAACTTAAATGAATTCGGATATGAGCAGGGACGCTTCAGTTGTTGATTTTAGATAGGCTATACATCATTATAGATTAAAGTTATTTAAAAATTAATGTGCAATTTGAATTTATCCTCATGCCATTTATAAAAGAATTGTACCTTTATATATATTTTTTTATATTAGACTATAGTACTGTGAATAGCATATATGTACCAGACTTTCCGAAAAATATTTTTGATTCCTGGTATTGTCACCAATTTGTTTTACAGCATTACCGTTCATTGTAAAATATAATTTCTTCAAAAATTTGTCACCGTCTTGCAAAGAGATTTAGTTCAATTTAAAAGAAAACTAATACAAAACTAATACATTTATGAAATTTTTTAATAATCCATAATTTTTATGCGAAAAATGAAAATATAAAAAAATATATACTAAAGAAAATGTTTATAAATTTATTTATCAATAAACATTAGAAAGACATCAAATTTTTTAATACTAGGATATAACTATATACATATAACTATATAAACATACATAGTTGTTTTAAAAATTAGTTAAAATTTAAATATGTTTGTATTAGGCTACACAAGAATACACTTTTTTCTATTTTTAATTTATAATTTTGATTGTATATTTCAATTCAAATTATTTAAATAATGTATCCATATTATTCTGTTTGAATATAAAAATATATATATTTATTTTGAATGAATGATGCTTTATGTAGTAATTAGTAATTAAAAATTGAAAAATATATGTGTTTATAAATATGTAAATATGTGTGTATTAGAAATTTTTATCATGCAGCTTTTTACACCTCTACAATGAAATTAATTATAATAATAATAACATCATATGATGCTTCTATATTTGTTTTTTCTAGTCTTTTTAAACTATTATAATTTATCGCTTATAAAACGTATGTGAGCAATACAATCTAATATAAAATATAAAATACTAAATTATTATTAATCGCCCAACAATTTCACCATTACCATACAACTTAATTTTATCATTATGCATCTGAGCTTCTCCAAAAATATCTCTTACTCTTTTTGCCAAAATAAATTACGCACAATAGTAATATCTATAATATTTTCTAGGCAATAATAGCCTCTACAAGGTTATAACGGCGCTTTAACGGTTTCAATTAGTTAATTAGTTTTAATGTAATGAGAGTGTAATTTCTTAATGTAAACCTAATTTAAACCTTTTTATTCCAATACGGTTCATTACAACATAATAAATGAAATGCTTAAATTATAGCAGTGGCAATGGCATGCGCACCCAAACCGGTACTATAGCAGTGGCAATGACATGCGCACACAAACCGGTATTATAGCAGTCCATGGCATGCGCACACAAACCGGTACTATAGCAGTGGCAATGGCATGCGCACACAAACCGGTACTATAGCAGTGACAACAGCATGCGCACACAAACCGGAACTATAGCAGTGGCAATGGCATGCGCACACAAACCGGTACTATATCAGTGACAATGTCATGCGCACACAAACCGGTACTATAGCAGTGGCAATGGCATGCGCACACAAACCGGAACTATAGCAGTCCATGGCATGCGCACACAAACCGGTACTATAGCAATGGCAATGACATGCGCACACAAACCGGTACTATAGCAGTGGCAATGACATGCGTACACAAACCGGTACTATAGCAGTGACAACAGCATGCGCACACAAACCGGTACTATAGCAATGGCAATGGCATGCGCACACAAACCGGAACTATAGCAGTGGCAATGGCATGCGCACACAAACTCGTCGGTCCTTAGTTTTATATTTTTTGGATTTGGTAGATTGGACTTGCAATCTTAAAAACTATTTTTAATTTTAAACATATTTCAAATTAATGTCTGTGGTTTGGCAGTAACATTTTCTTTTTGATTGATCATTCTAATGTTCAATGCTGAATGTTATTTTTTCATTAAATCATAACGTTCTTACATACTATTAATTTTTCATTTGTTTTGAGGTGGTGTTAGTTGAGAAATGGAATGTGGTCATTTACTATAAACACGCATGATACAATCAACAATAACGTTTTAATATTGATTGAAAATATAAACTTTTTCCGTTAACAGTAAGGGGTGAGGGTGTGGGGGGGGGGCGGATGGAGCCGGAGCGGGTTAAAATACACACTAAATTATATATTCAAAAACTAATGAGAGTTTCTTCTTTAAATTACTCGGTTGAACTTATATCAGTTGTTTAAAGTTATATTTTTGACTAAATTAAAATATAATAATAGACTCAATATTTTTTAGTTAAAAATTGGTAATGACTTTATTGAATCCATATATAATACATATTTAAAAGGATTGTAAGCATTAACATATAAAAAACGACGTATTTTTTAAAATAAAAATTGATAAATAACACATTTTCCAACAACATTTTTTCTAATATTTAACAATATATAGTATAGCATAAATATTTAAAACTAAATTATCTTAATAAACCAAATATTTTTTATAATCAAATTATGTCATTGCATACCAAATTAAAAAAGTAATTTTACAAAAAACAATAATGTTGACATCAGACAAATCATGACCATGTGTCCAATTTTAGGAAATCCTAAACAATATCATTGACCATGTATAACTTAATTGGATATATACTTTTGAAATGTCAGAATCTCAATTAAGGGAATTTTTTATCGCCCTACTAAAAATCAACCTGAATTTTGTTACTGTTATTATAAAGAACCCACTACAGACTTGTGTTTTTTAAAAACGGACTTACCTCATTGGGCTACAAAACGCCAAGGTGTGCCGTCGTGGATTGCTACTCTTTGGGATGCTTAAATCCCCAACTTTATCTTCGACCTCGCAGACATGGGAAGGGCAAATATCCGAGTGTTCCCAACTTTTTTTAGGAGTCGGCTGCTGTTTGTTCATTGCAAAGATCGGTTGACGCTGCGCTAGGCGGTATCAAAGCTCAGCTTCTGTGGAAACTCACGTGGTTCATCAAACTTTAACGACAGACGTTTCTGCTGCGGACGAGCGAATACTGTTTGAAGCTGGGGAATCAACCCTCGATAATTATGCGTTACTGTTAGCGACCGGTTGTTGAGAAGTTGAGCTAAAAAGTTAAAGAAAACCTTTTTGATCGGAGTGTAAGAAACAACAACGAATTTCCAAGGTGTCAGTTCCTGCAATAACATAAATATTTATAGCATTCTATTTGTTGAATGTTTTTGTTTGAATTGGAGAAAAGTGTTTCATGTTAACCAATCAAAATACTTGTAGATAACTTAATATTTAATACACGTGTAAAAATTTAACAAATATAATAGCCATAAGTAGAGTCTATACAACTAATATTACTATGTAGCTTAATGTTTTTTGCTAAATTTCAACTTAATAATAAGTTGGTTATATGTACGGTAATATACAATATATTATAATAAATATGGTTTTATATTTTCTATCATAGTTTTTTATTCAAACAATGATTTTTTTAATTTAAATAAAGCATATCATCGAAATTAAATTATAATATAATTCAACAAATATGTTCTATTGCCCGCTTTTGCTAACTTGATGTATTTTTCAGTACATATCCCATAAGACAATATAATATTAAGCAAAATGTGACAAACCAATTAGGTATAAATGTACACCAAATTGTACTACTGTGCATAACTGTGTATAACTGTGCACAATAAGATGTAAAACAATTTAGAGTAGAACATAATTGTTTATAGTAGAACGCAGTGGGAAGGGCAATTCAAAATACAAATGTTTAAATTGACGAGTGCCATTGCTATTATGACGTCGTGTTCAATTTTGAAATAAAACCATATTTTTATCGCATTTATCAAACTTTTACCAGCGTTGGCAATTTATTTAATCTAAATATTCAAACATTTCATAAGTATTTTTTAGTTTTTATTCTAGATATTTATTAAAAAAACAATTAAATATTTCCACAAAAATATAACATCATCGAATGTTATAAAAATATATTACACTTGTGTCTTAGTGTCTTGGTGTCTTAGTGTCTTGGTGTCTTAGTGTCTTGGTGTCTTGGTGTCTTGGTGTCTTAGTGTCTTGGTGTCTTAGTGTCTTGGTGTCTTGGTGTCTTAGTGTCTTGGTGTCTTGATGTCTTGGTGTCTTAGTGTCTTGGTGTCTTGGTTTCTTTGTATCTTAGTAGACACTAGGGTTGTATTGCGCAATAATGGTGCTCAATATTTTAAATAAATGTGTAAAGCATTTTAGTAGTTTATACTGTAACCTTTTTATCCTAATTTTATTATTTGTGCAATTCTGCAAATTACAATCACAGGTAGTTTATAATGTACATATGTGTACGAATGTAATTTTCTATAGTATCGTTTTGCCCCTACTTACTTCGTTTACCAATAATTATCTCGTTTTACCCCTGTTTTCCTTGTTTTACCCCTTCTTACATTGGTTTTAAAGTGAATAGAGCGACATCATTAAGTGTGTTTTTGTGCTTCAGAAGAGAGCGATAAATAATTTTTAAATTGTATATAGTAATCATTTGACAATTTTCCAAAAAAATAAGAATATGACCTGTAATTTTTTATGATATATATATATGTTAGTAGCATAGGAAGGGAGAATTCGACCTCCTCTTTTGACCCTTGACCCCACTCCTACTCCCCCCCCCCCTACTCCCCCTACCCCCCCTTACGTAAAATCAATTTTACGTTTTGTATAATCAAATAGTATCTCAAAAGACATTCTAAACAAACATTAAAAAAGATGAATCACACCTAACGTGTGAAAAATATAACATATATTATAAAGGAACCATGTAGCAGACCATCGAAGGGTAGATTCGACCTACTTTTTTGACTTTTGGCCCCCCTCCTACCCACCTAACCCC